>JAJQKJ010001297.1:0-219198 GCA_029574335.1 Rana kukunoris | reverse complement strand
GATTGATTTGATAGATAGCGTAGTTGTAGGAGATATACAAGTAGTATCTGACTAGGGGCTGTGAGAGACTTCTTAGGCCGCGTACACACGATCGGTTCAAACCGATGAAAACGGACTGAAGTTCGCTTTCATCGGTCCTGATCGTGTGTAGGCCCCATCGGTCCGTTATCCTTCAGTCAAAAAACAGAGGGCTTGCTTTAAATTGAACCAATGGACGACTAACCGATAGGTCAAAACCGATCGTTAGTATGCAAAAGCATCAGTTAAAAGGCTGCGCATGCTCAGAATCAAGTCGACGAATGCTTGGAAGCATTGAACTTTTTTTTAGCACGCCGTTGTGTTAAAACACGTAAACGTCACCGCGTACTGATGTACAAACGTTTTTTAACTGTGGTGTGTAGGCACATCAGCCCATTAGTCAGCTTCATCGGTGAACCAATGAAAACGGTCCGTCGGACCGTTCTCATTGGATGGACCGATCGTTTGTACGCAGCCTTAGTATTCTTTTTTTTATTATTATTCCAGGCTTTTCATAGGAGAGCATGAGGTGATTATGTTTGGGAACACTCTCCTGTATCATAAGTAGGGGTTCTTAGGTCATAAGATTACCAACAAAAGGTCTGGTGCACTACAGTGATGACTGGATGAAAGACTGAAGTACTGAGCAGGTAGGCCATATGTGTAAGCCTCTCAATTTTTCATTTTCAGTGTGGACTAAGAGTGGCAGATAACATAGTACAAGTCATTCCACACAGACAATGCTCAGATTTCTCTTGCCCTAAATACAGTTCCTAAATTCATTGTGTGGTGTGCCAGCCAAGAAATAACACTTTTCAAGAGTAATTGCAGTGTGCTGTAATGTGCGTACTGCTGATAAGGCCTTCAGCATATGCAGGCCTCCTGGAAATCAGGATTATAGCAAAAACATGTGGCACTGTCTACCAGCATCCAGTCATCTCTGATTTTCAACACTCTGTCTTTCAGATTCGAACATAACCAGCAGTGCTATAACAAGGGAACAAGTTGCACAAAAACTCGAAGACTGAAACATGTGAACACAAACAACATTTCCTTGGAGACTAGCTATGTGAACATCTGAAGTACTGAGATTCCTGTGATGTATAATTGTCCCATGGTCTAAATGAGGGGGGCAATTACGTGGCTTTTTAGTAGGACCATTCTTAGCATGCGCAAAGGTCACAAGCTGTCACTTTCTAGCTATGTGGTGATAAATTTCCCCCATTTTCTAAAATTCCTCTGCCAAACAGTTATTGTTAGCTTTTTTCTTTATACAGCTGTATCACACAAAGCAGAGACAAAGACTTGTCCGTCAACACACTGTATGCTGACACTGCTCAGCCAAGGAAAGAATTCCTCAACTCACAAATGTTTTTCCTTTTTGGCAGCTTATTGACTGAAGCACCACACTGGGGCA
Organism: Rana kukunoris; assembly: GCA_029574335.1. Classification (NCBI taxonomy): domain Eukaryota; kingdom Metazoa; phylum Chordata; class Amphibia; order Anura; family Ranidae; genus Rana; species Rana kukunoris. The sequence continues at coordinate 217,763 of JAJQKJ010001297.1, read as the reverse complement.
TGGCCTAAGGGGGTAAAAATACAGAAATGTATATATAGGTCCTTTCATTACAAGTCACTGTGGTCCCACTCTAACTGTCCCAGTGAGATTATGATAATGCTTTAGCGATAAGAGCAATAAAAAATCGTTCCCAATATGTAAACAGCTAAGTGAGTGCACAGAATTCCAGCATTCTCCAATAACAATGTTTTGGTCTCCATGCCAAGTGCAACACAGAACGAGACGCTTGTTATGCAGCCACTGAAGAGAACAGGAAGGGAGAAACAGGGTGGGAAAGAGAAAAGAGGGGGCATCTAACCAAGGAGGCAATAGTACTGAATCAGTCCTTGTTTTCTGTGTATTAATTACATTTTCTGGGGCTGGAAATGTGGCTGAGCCACATACTGGGATCTGGGATTAAAAGGGAACTCTGGTTTGCTGGAAAAGCTAGATGATATTTTTTCGTATGGAAATTCAACTAATTAAAACTTTAAAGAACCCAATTTGATTAGTGGCATGTAGAAATCTGAATACTCAGTTATTAGAACTGTACATATCTCACATTCCCCCTTATTATCCAGGTATGTCTCTTTTGCAGGGAGTGTCAGGGACAGTTGGTGCCCTTGCACACAGCACACCCAGAAGATGGCAATCAGTGAGTGAGGTTCAGCAGCTTTCACACTTCAGTTAAAGGGGTTGTAAAGGTTCGTCTTATTCTCTAAATAGGTTCCATTAAGCTAGTACATTGTTGGTTCACTTACCCTTTCCTTCAATTTCTCTTCTAAATGTTTTTTTTCTTTGTTTTAATTTCTCACTTCCTGTTTCTCCTCAGTAAACTTTCCACCATAATCCGAGCGGTGGAAAGTCATTTAGAACAGCTTACTGAACACCTTACTGAGGAGGAACAGGAAGTGAGAAATTCAGACAAAAAAAAAACAAAGAAAAAAAAAACATTTAGAAAGGGAAATCGAAGGAAAAGGTAGGTGAACCCACAATGCACGAGCTTAAAGGAACCAATTTAGAAAATAAAAAACGAACCTTTACAACCCCTTTAACCCTTGACCTTCAAAGGCTATGTTCACATGAGTGGCGGTAAAAACAGGCGATCGAGCTACGTTTTTATTGCCCACCTACAAGCGGACATGGAGGCCACCAGAGTCTATTCACATTGCCGTAGCCAAGATGCTTGTGGTGCAGCATTTTAAAATTCTTTTGACAGGCAGCAACCACATGCCATATAAGGCTATGGCAGTTGTGGTGTGGTAATCCAATGTAAAAATCATCATTGGAATCAGTGGCGGTGCGTCCATAAAGTGCGCAGGAGCGCCGCCCCCTCTCTCCTGCCACCTGTCTATCACCAATAGATAGATTCATGCATTGCAAGAATCTATCTATTGTCGCCCCTGCCGCTCCTATTCAGGTGTCCCTTGTTGGGCGCCGGCATCTGAATTACAGAAGTTTTTTTTTTAGAAATGCCTGATTAGAGCTGTGGCTAATATGCATCCTGATTAGAGTCTTAGGTTCCTTTTTTTTTTTTTTTAAGTGTATTTTTTGTGCGTGAACTCGAGAGAGAGGAGCCGGACTGCAGGAGTTGGGAGTAGGCAACCCTCCCCCCGGAGGCAATCGCCATCCTTCTCCATGCCCCTGGTGGCAATGGCGGGTGTGAAGGGGGGCCTCCACTCACCCCCGCCCTACCTGCTCCTCTTGGGAGCCCAACTGGGGCCTCAACGGGACCCCAATGGGGCAGAGGGACTCCCCCTATGAGGGAGTGAGGGGGCCTAGCCCACCCAGCCAGCCCCGTAGGTCCTTCGCCTCTCTTTATTTTAAGAGACCGCATGGCCAAAGTGCATGTGTTTTTTTTAAAACAATTTTTGTGTGCGTGCAAGTGTGGTGGTTTTTGTGGGGGGGGGTGGGCGTACTAAGCACAGGCGTACCTTGCATAGCACACCCACCAGGAGCCGGGCTGAGACCACCAAACTCAATTCACATGTAGCCGAGACCGGGATCCGAACCCTTGGCTGCAGAGGTGAATGGCTTGTCAGCGCAGTGCCAATCACGTTGAGCCACCACAGCTCCCCAGTCTTAGGTTCCAATGGGGTTCCAAATTGGTAAACAGCGGGCGCAATGCTGTGTGTTTGCTAAATCGTTTTCCTAACACTAACCCGCCTCTCAGCCAATCAGGTGCTCAGGTCTGGTTACCTGTCACCTGATTGGCTAAAGCGACGGGCATTGTGACGGGGGCACCTGTCTATCAATAATTGGATGCCTATCAGGCGTCCAATCATAGCAGAAGAGGATATGAGAAGACATCGAGGACTCGGAGCGTGGAGGACAGCGCCACGACCCAAGACAGGTAAGTAAGCAATTGATGGGGCACACTGGCAGTAATTGATGGGGCACACTGGCAGCAATTGATGGGGCACACTGGCGGCAATTGATGGGCACAGTAGCTGTGTTTGATGGGTACAGTGGCTGCAATTGATGGGCACAGTGGCTGCAATTGATGGGCACAGTGGCTGCAATTGATGTTTTTTCAGTTTGTTTGTGCCCCCCAAAAATGTTGAGCACCAGCTGCCACTGATTGGCAGAGGGAAGCATTTATGACAGAATAGACTAATAGTGTCTCTTCTGTCATAAAAGCCCTACCTGTCAAGCAATGTTAGCCAGCCATCCTATCTACTAATCTTTAATCACTGAGCAGCAAACAATATCACCTGTGATGTAATTCAGTGTCATGTACCAGGTGTAACCGGACTGTGTGGACTGCACTGAGATAGAACCAACACGCATGTAAAGTGAATATAAACATTTATTAAGATAGTGATATATAAATACACAAATACCTCCAATACCAAACAGTGACAATAAACCAAACTGTGACCCACAAATAACTATATACAGTGGATGGGGAATACCATAATTAAGAACGTAAGCCAGGCCAGGGTCATACACAGAGGATCAGCAGATAAACAAGGGCAGTTTCAAAATCACAAACGTAAGCCAGGCCGGTGTCATACACAGAGAATCAGCAGATGGGGGAAGTTGAATGGGATAAGGCTACAGGGCAGGGATGAAAGGGAACAGGAGCACAGGAGGGACAGGATCAGGATAGGCTCGGGATCAGGATCGGATACCATAATCCAAGGACCATGGCTATGGAACGCTCTACCCACGAACATCCGCATAGAAGAAAACCATCGGGCCTTCAGGAAAAAACTGAAGACCCACCTCTTCTGAAGCACCTGAACAAAATTGGACAAAGTGCCTTGAGGCGATTCAGTTCGCATTTGTATCGATATACAAGTCACTGACTCACTCACTCACTCATACAGGCTTAGGATCAGGTAACAGGCTAGTAGGTCAGGGTGCAAGAACGATACCAAGGCAACTTGTGTGTGTGAGTCTCCCGTAAGAAGTTAATGTCAGCTCCATACTGCCGGAAAGCACCTGCTGGTGGCCACCGGTACTACGACCCACGGATCCAACAGTGCCACAAGCAGGTGAAACCCTTTACTACAGGTCCTGGCTGTTAGAAGACACCCACTGGTGGACACCGGTACTACGATCTATAGAACCGACAGCGCCATCAAGGGGTGAACCCTTTCCAGACATTCAGTTATCTTGCAAACCTGGCCTGTTAGTGGGTCCTGAGGACAGGTGTTGAAAAGCACTGCTGTAGACTATTCCTCCAGCCTCAGGTTTGTACTGAGGTATGGATTTGGACCATACAGGGCTGAAGGAAGTATCAATGGACTCTGGTGGGGTGGAAGATGGGACTTGTAGAGCCAGTGAGGGAGGCTCTACTACACAGATTGGGACCTTACAGGTTAACATGGTGGCAGGTGCCCGCAACTACATAAGCCATAAGCTCAGTAGGGAAGAACTCCAGGATGCTCAAAGAATACAAACACAACGTGGCAATTGACAAAAACACAAACATTGGTCTTCTCATCCGCTAATGTAAACAGTTTCTCACAATGCTAGTGGTAAAGTGTTCCAGCTGAATCATATTCTTATTGTAAAAGAAGAATACAGGGTGTTTCCTCTTAGTTCATGCCTAATATACATTAGTCATCTGGCACCATAAAAGACTATGAAGTTCTACTGTTACTGCACAGACAGAGTGACCCAGACCCAATTTTTAATGACAGTTCTGCTGATCTCCTCTAACTTGCAGCCATCCCTGCACAAACCAGCTTTCAGCTTCCAGCACAGGAAATCTTGCATTACAAATTACTCATTTGACACCTATAATCCATAAATAAGGCTTCTAGGGCTGGCAGGTGATTATCAGTTTCTGAGGAGTTCACTGCAGGTTAGAAATCAGCAGCACTGTCACTAAATGTTGGGTCCACAACAGGAGTAGGGTAGCGTTTTTAACATTGTGTCACTACTAGGCATGTGCCCGGTATCGGCACCTATCCGAAAGTCACTACAACACATGCACAGTAGAATCAGTATTTAAATGTGGAACAGCGCCACCCACAGCCATTTTCAGTGGGAAGCAAATCCTCTGCAGCAGTTGAGCTTGTGTCACAATGGGAGGTGCCCTTTTAATTTCTGGACCTATCAGCTCACACCACTTTGTTATTCCCTGGCTTCTGCTGCAGCTCACACTGACACTGTAAACTGCACCACCATGCCTACTCCACTACTGTGCCATGTCACCAACTCCCCCGTGCTCTCACCATTACAGTTGGCTTCCATCCTTTTTTCCCCACATTTCACATTGCTTGCTACTACTACAGTGACGTGCCCTTCAGTAACCGTTCAATGATAGACATACTTCTGCTACTATAGTGTCAAAAAAACAAAACTAAACAACTTTATCAGAGTCACTTGTAGCACACAAAAGCTGGCTCAGTGGTATTTGTATCAGCTTGGTAGGAAAGTCTCAGTTCTGTAATGAGACTGTGGCTGAGTCTGACAATGTCAGGAAATTAGGTGTCATCCACATGTCTGACATCTAGGGAAGCTCAAAAAAATGCCCCAACATGTATCACTGTCACACTTCAAGTTGCCTCTAGACATTGGGATGGTAAACACAGAGGTGGCAGCCCTAGGTGTCACTGCTACCCCTAATGGCTGTGAGAGTAGGGGTGGAGAAGGCAATGCAGGAAGGCCTTGACAGTTGGTGGTACACTGGTAATTGGGGATTCTATAATCAGAAGGACTGATAGAATACGTTGTCACCGGGATCGTCCTCAACCAAATGTGTGCTCCCTGGTGCCAGGGTTCCGAATGAGGTAAACCAGGATGATAAATTATTGGGAGGGGCTTGTTCTGTCTCAAGGACATATAGCTAAACCTTCTTATCCCATAAACTTCAGATACCATATTTCTTTGATCTCAGTTTTATTAGAACAAGCCAGGTGAAAACTACAAAATAACAGAAATAGACCTCAATAAGTACAATATTGTATACATTACAGCATACATTACAGAAACAACGATCTACAATATAGGGTAAGATAATAAAAACATACTTTTTAAGTTCTCTAAGAAGTGATGGCGATAGATTGAGAAATACACGTCTTGCTTCCTGCAGTATCTTCTCAAAGAATGGTGGCTGTTTCCCTTCCTGTGAAGATTCGACCCAGAATTCCCTGTTTACTAACAACTTCCTTAACTACACATACAGTGAATCAAATAAACAGAACTGCAGCAATACCAAAAAAGAACACTAGATGGAGCCTGCACTCCACATATGATTGTCTTCTGTAAATTACAAACCTTACATGTAATTTTAACAACACAGATACAAATAATCAGCATAGACATCTGGTGGACAGAACAGGGCTAGATATGAACCAGCTTGCTTGGCCCATGTTGGAACCAATGACAGAATACATGGAAGGTGGAGGTTCCCTGAGAATCAATTTAACCGCTTCCTGCCAGCCGAACACGGCCTCCTAACCGACAGAAGGGCACAGGTGCGCAAAAGGGCCTACACGTACGTCCCTTCGTAATCCCGGGGTAGCGTCCGCTGCGCACTGCAAGAGCATGCCCGGGGGTCCTGCAGGCTTGATGTCTGCCTAATGGCCTGCGATCACAACTAGGAGAGGAAGAATGCGGAATTGCCTCCATTTGTAAACAAGGCATTTCTCTGTCCTGACTAGTGACATGACAGGGATCTATTACTCCCTGTCATCGGGCGCAGTGATATCTGTCATGTCCTAGGTAGCCCATCCCCCCTACAGTTGGAACACACTGAGGGAACACATTCAACCTCTTGATTGACCCCTAGTGTGTAAACCCTTTCCTGCCAGTGACATTTAAACAGTACTCAGTGGCTATTTTTAGCTCTGATCGCTGTATAAATGTCAATCGCAGATCACCGCCATTACTAATAAAAAAAAAATAATAGTAAAAATACCATAAATCTATCCCCTATTTTGTAGACACTATAATTTGTGTGCAAACCAATCAATATACACTTGATATGATTTTTTTCTACCAAAAATATGTAGAAGAATACATATCAGCCTAACTGAGAAAGAAATTTGTTTTTTTATATATATTTTTTGGAGACATTTATTATAGCAAAAAGTTAAAAATATTGCTTTCTTTTTGTTTATAGCGCAAAAAATAAAAACCGCAGAGGTGATCAAATACCACCAAAAGTAATCTGTTTGTGGGAAAAAAAGGACGTCAATTGTGTTTGGGTACAACGTCGCACGACGCAAAAACTATGCAGTGCCAAATCACAAAAAATGCTTCAAGTTGAAGGGAAGAACCTCCAAGGTGACATTCTCTGAAATATTGCCTGTGCCATGCACAACACAGGAAATGCTGGGGTGGGGGCATATAAAACTGAATGCTGGGCTAAAGTCCTGTGTAAGAGGGAAGGATTTGGGTGTCTAAAGCACTGGGCTGATTTATTATTGGGGTACAACCTACATGCTGGTGCATACTAACAGGTTAATCATTGAAATTTGTTATAGGCAAACCAGTGTTAATGAGGAGATGGAGACTCAACTTCTTGAACAGATAGAAAGGGCTGCTAGGACTGGGGCAGTGATAATAATAGGGGATTTTAACTACCCAGAAATTGACTGGAGTAATGGCACTGTAGGAACAGTTAAAGGGCAAAAATGTATTACAAGAACATTTTATGGTACAGTTTAAAGAGGCCCCGACTAGGAATGATGCTCTGCTTGACATGGTTATCTCAAATTATGCAGAATTTATTACTAAGGTTTTTTATAAAAGAACATTTGTGTAGCAGTGACCATAACCTCATTTTATCTAATGTAATCTGTAAACAAGCACATACTGGAAAGATAAAAACACTGAACCTTAAGAGAGCAAATTCTCCAAGGCTGTGGGCTGCTCTCCAAGACTTAAAGGATCACTAAAGGAAAACATTTGTTTAGCTAAATAGCTTCCTTTACCCTAATGCAGTGCTGTTTTCATGTTCTCATTGTTCGTTTTTGCTTTTAAGTTGCTGTAATTCTGCTCTGTTCTCCACACTTCCTGCTTGTCTGGCTCCTTATATAACATCTCATGGCAGATTTTCACTGTGGTCTAAGCTGTGTGTCTAAAACTCCTCAGAACCAATCAGATTAATTTTAAAAACAAAACACTGCCCTGGATTTGTTTGTTTTTGTTCTGTGTGTCTCTTTCTACTTCACAGAAACATTAAATCATTTTAAAAACAAAAGTGAAACTAGAGGCACATTATATGATTGATTTTTATCTATTTTTAATAATTTTTAAAGGAATCAGTTAACTTTTATGTCTCTATACCCTGTAAACAGTCATTTCAGCCAAAACATTTTTTTTCCTTTAGTGACCCGTTTTGTTACTGGTCCCATTGAGCGCTGCTTTTGTTGCTCAATTCTAACAGCCACCCCCTGTCAGAACACAACAGCACAGTGGGGAAGATCGCTGTACTAACTTTGGATGGTTAATACAGCTGCTCTGATTGGGGCTGTCAGTTATTTTTTCTGTTCAACCCGCTTTGCTAATGTGTAAGGTTTACAGGCTTGGAAAAAGGTTTATAAATGGATAGAAAACTGGCTAAAAGACCATATTCAGAGAGCAGTGATTAATGAATCATACTCTGAGGCGGCGTACACACGGCCGAGGTTCTCGCTGGAAACCAGCGAGAACCTCGCTGGAAGCCGCATTCCAGCGAGGACCTCGGCCGTGTGTACGCTTTTGGCTCGCCCCGCCCGTCGGGAATCCCGTCGAGCGAAAAGAGAGCACGCTCTCTTTTTGCTCGACGGCCCGCCTGGATGAATGGCTGGTTGCCATTCCCGACGAGCGGGTCGCCGATTTCGACGGCCGGCAGAGAACCTCGACGGGCGGAACGATGTGTTCTGCCCGTCGAGGTTCTCTGCAGTGTGTACGCGGCCTGAATGGTCTAAGGTTATTAGTGGTGTAGCCCAAGGTTCAGTGTTGGGACCCTTACTTTTTAATATACAGTTCCTTGAAAAAGTATTCATACCCCTTGAAATGTTCCACATTTTGTCATGTTACAACCAAAAACGTAAATGTATTTTATTGGGATTTTATGTGATAGACCAACACAAAGTGGCACAGAATTTTGAAGTGGAAGAAAAATGATAAATGGTTTTCAATTTTTTTTTTACAAATAAATGTGAAAAGTGTGGCGTGCATTTGTATTCACCCCCCCCCCGGGTCAATACTTTGTAAAACCACCTTTCACTGCAATTACAGCTGGAAGTCTTTTTGAGATGTCTCTACCAGCTTTGCTCATCTAGAGAGTGATATATTTGCCCATTCTTCTTTGCAAAATAGCTCAAGCTCTATTAGATTGGCTGGAGAGCATCTATGAACAGCAATTTTTAAGTCTTGCCACAGATTCTCAATTGGATTTAGGGCCGGACTTTGACTGGGCCATTCTAACACATGAATTTGTTTCGATCTAAACTATTCCGTTGTAGCTCTGGTTGTATGTTTAGGGTCTTTGTCCTATTGGAAGGTCAACCTCTGTCTCAATCTCAAGTTTTTTACAGACTCTTAGGCCGCGTACACATGGAGGGACTTGTCCGCTGAAACTGTCCGACGTTTCCAGCGGACATGTCTCCGCCGGATTTTCATCCGACGGCGTGTACACACCATCGGATCAAAATCCCCGCCGGCAGACAGTGCGGTGATGTGGCGGTGACGTTGACGCCGCCACGTCACCGCACCAGGAAGTAGAAAACGTCAACGCATGCGTCGCATCCATTCGGCGCTTGTGTGGGCAGATATGTCCGCTGGTTAGTGTACTAACCAGTGGACATATCCAACGGACATGTCTCCGGCGGACAAATTTTAAAGCATGCTTTAAAATTTGTCCGCCGGTCAGACATGTCCGCTAGCCCATACACACGATCGGATTTGTCTGCTGAACTGATCCGTCGGACCAGTTTCAGCGGACAAATTCGATCGTGTGTACGCGGCCTAACAGGTTTTCTTCTAAGGCTGCGTACACACGATCGGATATGTCCGCTGAAACTGGTCCGCCGACCAGTTTCAGCGGACATCGTGTGTACGACCTAGCGGACAGGTTTGTCCAGCGGACAAATTTCAAAGCATGCCTTGAAATTTGTCCGCTGGAAACCTGTCCGTCGGACATGTCCGCTGGTTGGTACGCCTAACCAGCGTACATAAATCTCCTGCATGCGTCGAATGGAAATGAAATATTCCCCAATGTATGCCATAACATACACTACAGAAGCAGCAGCCAAGTATACAGTATGATGTCACTAGCTTAAATCCTCACAACTCTTATAAACAACGTATTAGCTTTTTTCTTTAGAAGGTATAGGCCAGGCATGCTCAAGCCGTAGCCTGCTAAGCCATCTGATATGGCCAGCAACCTCAAACCCATAGCAACCTGCACAGCCTCTTTGGGGTGCACACTGTTCTACTAAATGATTGCTAGTCTTTCATAATCCTGGTGGCTGTCATACACAAACTGCTATGGGAGCCGACTTCTGACTCCTCTGTTTCCTTCCTAACACACATAAAGGGGGTAGAGAGGAGCCTTTAGCCAAGTGGATTACATCTAGTGGCATCCATACAGGGGTTGTGTGATGAGGGGTTGTGTGATGTGTCATTATATATTTGCTTGATAAAAAAAAGTTTATTGCACTAATAGGGCATGCGTTTCCCAAGTCTTATTTTTTGTTTCGCTTGTACACAGTCCTTGTTGTGGGAGTTCAAAGAATGGCTGCAAAGACCCTGATATAGTAAAGGCTATAGTACAACACTGGTTCAGAGCTTTTTTGACTGCTCACACCTGAACACGAGAATGGGATTAATGGTGATCTGGTTAATAAAAAATATATATTTTTTAAGTTGATTGAAAATTGAAGAACCAGATTGTTGTTTAAAATCTTCATTATGCTATTCAAGAAAAAACATTCTACTTTTCGAACCATTTCATTGCACTGTGGTCCGCGACCAGTTACTAAATCACTTAGTGGCCTGCGGTCTTCAAAAGGTTGAGCACCCTGGTATAGATATGGTAAGATTAACTGTATTAAAATGAAATTATCTGCAACTAGTGTTAGCCAAGGAGAGAAAGCTGCTCAAATGTCAAAAGATCTGACCCTTGGAGTGTGTCGTGGATGACAATGATCTTTGGACATGGCCAAGATATAATGTTCTGAGCATCATAGTAGATACCTATTAATTGTGTATTGTTGTTTTTGAAGAGTTTGCTTCCATTAATAAAAAAAACTTGTTTATCCATACTAGTTGCTACACTATCTAGTTTTTGCCCCCCCCCCCCCCCCCCCTCCTGTTTTTCACAATTTTACATGGAACAGTCATTGTGGCAAAAGATATAATACATGTATAATGAAAAGATGGGTACTAAAATGTATAAAAAAAAATTCTCCTAACTTCACACTATATTCAATAGATGGGATTGGCTTGCCGTAGGACCTTTCTAACATAGACATCTAGTACCTGGGTTGGTTCTGCCGGTGTTCAGCCCTCAATGCTATAAATTGTCCAGCGTATCCATTAGAGAAAGCCACTAAGGTCAATAATGTAGAATCACCTGGACTTTGCAGGCAACGTTTAGGTTGGGGTGGTGTGATTTCTAAAGAAGAATTCTTTGGCTGAAGGTGGGCACTTGGTGTTATTTCAGTTGCTGCAACGCAAAAAAGTTAGTGATGCCAAAAGCACAGGACAATGTTATCAATACAAATAGCAGGTTTGTCAAAAAGGAGGTGCTCTGCTTCTGCAATCTCTGGATCACTCTGGATCACTGATCCAGTTGTTGTGACTTAGACATAATTTACAGCCTCAGTAAAATTAGCAGACATTAGGGGAGATTTACTAAAACTGGTACACATAGAATCTGGTGCAGCTTTGCTCAATAATCAATCAACTTAAAGTAAGAACTGACAATAAAACCCAGAAGTTGATTTACTATACACAGCTGCACCAGATTCTGTGTTTTAGTAAATCTTTCCCATTGACTCAATGACATCTTGCAGATAGAAAGCTTTAATCCAAAACTTGTGCAAATCTTAAGATGAGCATCACATAGGTCAAAAAAAACATAGCACATCCAGCCTCAATAATTAGATGCACTCAGAACAGCAACTAAAGACACACTGAACAAAGGGTGGTATTAGCTATACAGAGCATCTCCAGCTATGAAGAGAGGAAGGGGCAAAATTATTTAACCACTTCCATACCAGGCACTTACGCACCTTCCCGCCCAAGCCAATTTTCAGCTTTCAGCGCTGTCGCACTTTGAATGACAATTGCACGGTCATGCTACACTGTATCCAAACAAAATTGGCGTCTTTTTTCCCCCACAAATAGAGCTTTCTTTTGGTGGTATTTGATTTTTATTTTCTGCGCAACAACTAATAAAAGACTGAAAACGTTGAAAAAAAATGCGTTTTTATTTTTTTCTGTTAATTTTTTTTGTAAATAAGTAAGTTTTCTCTTTCAATTACTGGCACTGATATGGTGGCACTGATGGGCACCGATGAGGTGGCACTGATGGACACCGATGAGGTAGTATTGATGGGCACCGATGAGGTGGCACCAATGAGGTAGTATTGATGGGCACCGATGAGGTGGCACTGATGGGCACTGATAGGCGGCACTGGTATGCGGCACTGATGGGCACTCATAGGCGGCACTGATGGGTACTCATAGGCGGCACTGGGCACTCATAGGTGGCACTGGGCATGGATTGGCACTGAGGGGTGGCACTGATGGACACTGAGGGGTGGCACTGATAGATCCATGTTGCCAGTCAGTGCCCATGTGTGGGCACTGACTGGCATCTTTTTTTTTCACTGGCCTTTTTTTATTTTTATTTTTTTACAGATTTATTTTTTTATTTGCCCTTATTTTTGCCCTTCCCTGGTGGTCCTGGCGGCTTCCCTGGTGGTCTAGTGTGGGCATCCGAGGGGGGGGGGCTGTGCTGATAAACAATCAGCGCGAACCCCCCCTGTCAGGAAAGCCGCTGATCGGCTCTCCTGTACTCGCGTCTATCAGACGCGAGTGAGGAAGAGCCATCAACGGCCCTTCCTGTTTACATCATGGTAACAAGCCTCCGCCGGAGACTCGTTACCAAGATCGGAGATGCAGGGTGTCAGGCTGACACTCCGCATCACCTATCGCCGCGCTGCACGCCCCCACGGGCGCGCACGGCATGAAGTCAGGATTTTAGAACCACTTCCCGGACGTCAATCTCCTATTGACCGGGCAGGAAGTGGTTAAACAAGCAACAATTCACTGGTAACATGATAGGAGGATATGTGGCAGGTTTGTCAAAAGAAAGAAGACGACCCATTTACATATACTACAACGGTAACCTCACAAGTGATCTCATTGTTCAGAGATGGATAATTATTTCAGTCAGTAGTATACATTTTTTTCAGACTAAAGTCTGCAGCCTTCAGGCCCTGCACAAATCAGACATTCCCTGGTTATAATGTAATCTGTTGGTCTGGAGATGCCGTAAGGATAACTCATGAGAAGGTGAAGCCAGACTAAGAATTTGTAGAGAAACATTGGAAAATGTTCTTATAAAGCTGCCACATTAACCAAAGGCCACATTACTTCCATTCCCTGGCAATCAGCACACCCGAGTTATTGCAATTATTTACCCTCATTCCTGATTTAGCGGGGGGACAAACTGGGCCTTGCAATCTAAAAATAAGCAGAGAACTATGAAACATTCCGAAGTAAGTGCAAACTATGTATATCCCTTGTGATATTATTACTCCTCAGAGCTACTACTGAATTCTGCTGTCTGATTCCTCGGTCATCACGGATAAATGATTTCAATACTTATTGTATTTTATAAAAACGCAACAATGCACAATGTGCATATTCTTAAACACTTATGACTGGAGCAATTACTGTCAGGGAGCTAAATGAGTACTGTCCATGATGCTATTTTTATTGTACTAACATCTATATTTCCAGGACAATCTTCCAGAGTGTACCCCCTTCCTCAAGGGCCAAGCAGCAAGCGCGGGTACAATCACCTCAAATCATGATGTCAGAAAGTTGTAATATTTCATAGTTGTTCATTGCTCAATAGCTGTGAACCAGTGCTACCTAAACTGACATCTGTCACTGATGGCCCACCAATGGCAACAAAAATGCACACACACATACGGTCGGTACATGTACTATATATGTACTTTCAATGCTGATTTTTGCAACAATCGGGACATTCCAGCTAAATAGGCAGCACTGATCAGTGGCACTGATGATTAGGCACTGATGGGCATTGATTGGCAGCACTGGTGGTCATTGATAGGTGACACTGTTGGGCAAAGGTAGGTGGCACTGCGGGCACTGTTAGGTGGCACTGGTGGGTACTGATAGGTGGCACTGTCAGGTGGCACTGGTGGGGACAGAAGAGGCAGCCGCCTGTGTGAGGGACCGATGACAGAACCTAATTATCAGCTTTTTGATCAGCTTTTTTTCCCCTCAGGCTGTCAAAAACAATTACCGATCTTCTGTTTACATCATGTGATCAGCTGTTATTGGCTGACAGCAGATCACAAGGTAAGGGGCCGGGACCGTAGACTCAGTGATCACAGAGCGCGGCGCGAGCACCCCACAGGGCAATTTAGGCCCACGCTGTAGCGGTCATTCGGCTATAGCTCGGGTAGTGGGAGGTTAAAGTGTATGTTACCCCTACATTTCATATTGAACCACCAGGGTGCTGTTGAGCGCTCTGGTAGCACATTGATTCTTCCTGTCAGGTGTAACTGCCTGCCCATATCAGAGGTACGGGTGGACAGATACACTGACAGTCTGCAGAACCATAGCATTACACCCATGATCTGCTGATTGTGGGTGGAATGCTTTACAGCAGTGGTTCTCAACCTTTTAGTGCCGTGACCCCTTGATAAAATTTCCCAAGTTGTGGGGACCCCTAACAGTAAAATTCTTTTCGTAGCGTGGGTTGTCAGCACCCAAGGCAAGACAAGTAATTTGCACCCATTACCTACGGTTAGCGTTCTCTGAGTCCCCTCCACTCGTACAATATTAACCACTTCCCGATGGCCGTACGAATATATGGGGCCGCCGGGTGCTTCTGAATCTCTGACTGGACGCCTATATGCGTCCTGCGCTCTTCCTGGCCACTAGAGGGCGCGCGAGAGCCGTCGGTGGCGCGCGCGTGCCCGCTGCATTCCTGAGATACCAATGCGCGTGCCTGGTGGCCGCGATTTCTGCCAGGCACTCGCAATTGGCGGTTACAGGGACAAGAATATGGGTCTCTGTGTGTAAACACAGAGATCCATGTCCTATCAGGAGAGAGAGGAGACCGATCTGTGTCCCTTGTACATAGGGACACAGCATCGGTCACCTCCCCCAGTCACCCCCCTCCCCCCACAGTTAGAACACACCCAGGGAATACATTTAACCCCTTCCATGCCCCCTAGTGTTAACCCCTTCACTGCCAGTCACATTTATACAGTAATCGTGGCATTTTTATAGCACTGATCGCAGTATAAATGTGAATGGCGCCAAAAATGTGTCAAAAGTGTCCGATGTGTCCGCCATAACGTCGCAGTCCCAATAAAAATCGCAGATCGCAGCCATTACTAGTAAAAAAAATGAATAATAAAAATGAATAATAATTCTGTCCCCTATTTTATAAGCGCTATAACGTAATGTGATTTTTTTTTTTTTTTTTTACCAAAAATATGTAGAGTAATACGTATCGGCCTAAACTGAGAAAAAAAAATGATTTTTTTTTTTTTTTAAATGGGCTATTTATTATAGTAACAAGTAAAAAATATTCTTTTTTTTTCAAAATTGACGCTCTTTTTTTGATTATAGCGCAAAAAATAAAAACCGCAGAGATGATCAAATACCACCAAAAGAAAGCTCTATTTGTGGGGAAAAAAGGATGCCAATTTTGTTTGGGAGCCACGTCGCACGACCGTGCAATTGTCAGTTAAAGCGACACAGTGCCAGAAGCTGAAATTTCACCTGGTCAGGAAGAAGTATACGTGCCCAGTAAGGAAGTGGTTAAAACCTCATATGGTACATTTTAGGATGTACCACTCGTGATCTTTGTTCTCCTCTTTTTCCCCATTTATCTCTCACTATCCTAATTTCTTGTTTTTTCCCCCCATCCCTCGCTCTAGTTGTCTTACTTGTTTTTTCTCTTATGTCGTGTACACACGATCGGTCCGTCCAATGAGAACGGTCTGATGGACCATTTTCATTGATTAAAAAAGCAATCGTGTCAGAACGCGGTGACGTAAAACACAACGACGTGCTGAAAAAAATGAAGTTCAGTGCTTCCAAGCATGCGTCGACTTGATTCTGAGCATGCATGGATTTTTAATCAAGCCTACTAACGATCGTTTTTTTGCGATCGGTTAGGTATCCATCGGTTAAATTTAAAACAAGTTGGCTTTTTTTTTTTTAACCGATGGTTAAATAACCGATGGCGCCCACACCCGATCGGTTTGGACCGATGAAAACAGTCCATTAGACCGTTCTCATCGGTTTAACCGATCGTGTGTACGCGGCATTATTCTTTCTCTCCCGTTTTCTTTCTTCCTCCCCCTCTTTTCCTCTCCCTTCCATGTAATTCTCTATTTTTTATTCCTTCTGAATGGCTGGCTGCGAAGAGGCTGAGTGAACAGCCGTGTGCTCCAGGAACATCCCAACTTGGTGGCCATCGGCTCCAGGGACAGCCCTGCTGAGCAGCTGCAAGAAGGCTGGGAGAGTGGTGCGGGCTTTAGGAACAGCCCAGGATTTGGTGACCCCTGGCAAATCATCATTTGATCCCCAGGTTGAGAACCACTGCTTTACAGGCTCCTAACAAAAAATAATAAATGCATATTTTTAAACTGCAAAAAATTGCTTTTATTTTTTATTGTTTTGTAAAGGTGGACTTATCCTTTAAAGTTTAAATTGAATGGGTTGTTTTACAAAGTAAGGGTTCACATATACTGTAAAGCCATGTTATCAGTATATTAGTGCTGAAAGCATTTTTCCTAAGCAGTCTAAATAGTAGTAAAATTGCTGACACACCACACCACAGTTGTGTGGTTGTTCGAAGTGGATGTATAAAAGCCTTTGAAGATAATTTTTATATAATTTTGATAAAGTCCAGTGAGATTACTTTACTTATTCCTATTCAAGAGTTTGCCACCAAAACTAGGTACTGTTTCGATTGATTAACTCTTTCCTTGTATTTCTATTTTGTATCCATTACTCCCTGGCTCATATACGTACGTATAGAGTAAGAGAAATGTACAAAGTGCACTAATAACCAACCAGAGCTTGTCTTTCACTCATTTGCCTGGTCTAGCTTAAAGTGGATGTAAACCCAAAAATGTTTTATTTTTTTTGATGTCACAATGTAGAGCAGGGGTGTCAAACTGGTGGCCCTCCAGCTGTTGCAAAACTACAAGTCCCATGAGGCATTGCAAGGCTAACAGTTACAAACATGACTACCGCAGGCAGAGGCATGATGGGACTTGTAGTTTCGGAACAGCTGGAGGGCCGCCAGTTTGACACCCCTGATGTAGAGTATAAGATTTCCTATCATCTGTGCCCAGTCTTGCCACACAGAGTTAATCCAGAACTGAGTAATCCTCTTTCAATGTTCAGTTAAATGAACAGCCTTCCAGATAAAAACCTGCCTAAATAAAAAGTCAATTTTTTTTTTAATTTTTTTTTTTTTTTTTAGGGGTCCGAAGTTCCCCAGGGGCCCGGAGGCCACCAAGGGCCCCAGACGGCAAGCCCTTTTTTTTTATAATTTTTTTTTTTTTTTTTATAAAAAAATATATTTTTTTATAAAAAAAAAATGTTTTTAATATATTTTTTTATTATTTTTTTATTAAAGGGCCAATTTTTTTTCTTTTATTTTTTTAGAGGTCCCCAGGGGCCCGGAGGCCACCAGGGCCCCAGATGGCAAGCCCTTTTTTTTCTTTATTTTTTTTTTATAAAAAAATATATTTTTTTTTATAAAAAAATATATTTTTTTTTATAAAAAAATATATTTTTTTTTATAAAAAAATATATTTTTTTATGAAAAAATATATTTTTTTAATATATTTTTCTTTTATTTTTTATTAAAGGGCCAATTTTTTTCTTTTATTTTTTTAGAGGTCCGGAGGTCCACAGGGGCCCGGAGGCCCCCAGGGCACCGGATGGCAACCCTCCCTTTTTTTATTTATTTTCTATTAAAAAATATATAGATTTTTTAAAATATTTTTATTTTATTTTTTTATTAAAGGGCCATTTTTTTTAGGGGTCTAGGGGCCCGTAGGCCACCAGGGCCCCAGATGGCAACCCCCTCTTTTTTTTTTTTTTTATATATATATATTTTTTTATAAAAAAATATATTTTTTTAATATATTTTTCTTTTATTTTTTATTAAAGGGCCAATTTTTTTTCTTTTATTTTTTTAGGGGTCCGGAGGTCCACAGGGACCTGGAGATCCCCAGGGCCCCAGATGACAACCCCCCTTTTTTTATAAAAAAATATATAATTTTTATATATTTTTTTATTATTTTTATATTTATATTATCCTTTTTTATATTTTTTTTTAACTTTTTTATATTATTTTATTTCTTTTTTTTAATATATAGATGTATTTTTATTAAAGGGCTCAGAGGTCCCCAGGGCCCCATGTGTCAAACCCCCTTTTTTTATAATTGTATTTTTTATTTTTGTTTATATATTTTTTTTTATTAAAGGGCCCAGAGGTCCCAGGGCCCTGGAAGGCAACCCCTTTTTTTTTTATATATAAATGTTTATTTATTTTTTATATATATATTTTTTTTCTTTCTTTCTTTTTTTTTTTAAAGGGCCCAGAGGTTTCTTTTTATTAAAGGGCCCAGAGGTCCCGAATGGAAAGTCCCCTTTTTTTTGTAATTTCCTTTTATAAAAAAAAAAAATAACGTCCCCGGGGCCACAGTTGGCAACCACCCTTTTTAAAAAAAAAAATATATATATATATATATATATATATATTTTTTTTTTTCTTTATATTAAAGGGCACAGAGGTCCCCAGGGCCCTGGATGGCTACCCCCCTTTATTATATATATTTTTCTTTATTTCTTATTTTTGTAAAGGGCCCCCCCCGCTTCTCAATTCGCGGCAGCAGCCCCCCCCCGCTTCTCAATTTCATGCGAGAGCACCCCCCCCCCCCCGTTCTCTGCTCCAGGGGGCCCATGCCTGAAGCTGTGTAAGGGGCCCCAAAATTCCTGATGGCGGCCCTGTATGTTATGTTATGTTTATCATAACATGAGGTGATTCACAGTATAACAAGTGAGAAATCCACCCCTCCCCCACATAACACATCCTGGTAATATACAATGAACTTTGGATCACCTCGTATTATGATAAACAAAGCATAACATATGATAAACATGTCCAAGCTAGATATGTAAATAACCTGTCACTGAAAGCAAAAACAGAGAAACGGACTTTATAATTTGGTTAATTTGCACTGAACTTTACAAGAGGATTACTCAGCGCTGGATTAACTCTGTGTGGCAAGATTGGGCACAGATGATAGGAAATCTTAGGCCGCGTACACACGACCGAGAAACTCGTCGGGCAAAACTCATCGTTCTCCCCGTCGAGTTCCTAGTTCGGCAGTCAAAAAGCTTGTCAAGCCAAATTTTCCCATTGAACAACGAGGAAATAGAGAACATGCTCTTTTTTTGGCTCGACATGTTTCTCGGCGAAAAGTGTACACACGACCGGTTTTCTCGGCAGAATACGTCTCCCATCGAGGTTCTTGCTGGATTCTGCCGAGAAAAATCGGTCGTGTGTACGCGGCCTTATACTCTACATTGTGACATCAAAAAAATAAAATAAAAATTTGGGTTTACATCCACTTTAACCACTTCCCGACGGCCGTACGAATATATGCGGCCGTCGGGCGGTCCTGAATCTCTGACAGGACGCAAATAGGCGTCCTGTGCTCTTAATGCCCAATGCGCGTGTGCCCGCTGCATTCCTGAGATACCGATGCGCGTGCCTGGCGGCCGCGATGTCCGCCAGGCACTCGCAATCGGCGGTACAGGGACAAGACATGGATCTCTGTGTGTAAACACAGAGATCCATGTCCTGTCAGGGAGAGAGGAGATCTGTGTCTCTTGTACATAGGGACACAGCATCGGTCACCTCCCCCAGTCACCCCCCTCCCCCCACACAGTTAGAACACACCCAGGATACATATTTAACCCCTTCCTCACCCCCTAGTGTTAACCCCTTCCCTGCCAGTCACATTTATACAGTAATCGGTGCATTTTTATAGCACTGATCGCAGTATAAATGTGAATGGCGCCAAAAATGTGTCAAAAGTGTCCGATGTGTCCACCATAACGTCGCAGCCCCAATAAAAATCGCAGATCGCCGCCATTACTAGTAAAAAAAATAATTATAAAAATTAATAATAATTCTGTCCCCTATTTTGTATGCGCTATAACTTTTGCGCAAACCAGTCGCTTATTGCGATTTTTTTTTTTTTACCAAAAATATGTAGAAAAATACGTATCGGCCTAAACTGAAAAAAAAATGTTTTTAAAAAAAAAAAAAAATTGGATATTTATTATAGTAACAAGTAAAAAATATTGATATAGCGCAAAAAATAAAAACCGCAGAGATGATCAAATACCACCAAAAGAAAGCTCTATTTGTGGGGAAAAAAGGACGCCAATTTTGTTTGGGAGCCACGTCGCACGACCGCGCAATTGTCATTTAAAGCGACGCAGTGCCAGAAGCTGAAATTTCACCTGGTCAGGAAGGGGTATAAGTGCCCAGTAAGGAAGTGGTTAACCACTTGTCCACTGCCCACCGTCAAATGACGGCGGGCGGAGGACTCCAATATCCTGACTGCACGTCATATGATCACGGAGACACCGCTCGTTACCGACAGGGGTGAACAGCGGCGCGGATGCGCTGTTAACCACGTGATCGGCCGTGATGAAGTCACGCATGGTGACGCATGCGGCTGATCACGCATGGCAACACCCCCAAAGTGCACGGCGCGTGTTCGCGATCGCGCCAAGCGTGCCCGTCGGTGGCAGCGTGTTCCCGGGAACACTGCTCGTCACCAACAATGGTACACAGCCATTGGTCAGGGCTGTGTACCACGTGATCAGCTCTGATCACTAGTGTAAATAAAGAGCTGTAAATAACTGTTACCAGCTCTTCTCCCCTCACACATCGTTTCCAGTGTGAGGAGAGAAGAGCTAGAAGCAGTGAGTTACAGTTCTGTGTTACTGTAGTGTCTGCACAAACACCACATCTGTCCCTTTGCCCCCCCCCCCCCCCCAATTGTCACCAGTCACCCAACAGTCACCCATAAAGTGCACCTGTCACATAAATATACTGCCATCAGCGGTGCAACCATCACCCACCAGTGACCGTACCCTTCCACTGTCACCCACCAGTGACCTGCCCTGTCACCCGTCACCCACCAGTGACCTGCCCTGTCACCCGTTTATGAAGAAAAAATACTAATTTGCTAAATTTTATGACAGAAACAAAGAAAAATTCAATTTTTTCACAAAATCTACCGTCTTTTTTTATTTATAGCGCAAAAAATAAAAAACCCACGAGTGATTAAATACCACCAAAAGAAAGCTCTATGTGTGTGAAAAAAAGGACTCAATTTTTATTTGGGTACAGTGTTGCATGACTGAGTAATTGTCATTCAAAGTGTGAGAGCACCGAAAGCTGAAAATTGGTCTGGGTAAGAAGGGGGTTAAAGTGCACTGTATTGAAGTGGTTAAGGCTGGGTTCACACTGTTGAAAATTGGATGCAGGTTTTTCCTGCATTCAATTTGCATGTTAGGAGACTGTGACCGACTCTCCATGGGGCCAGTTCACACATCTCTGGAGTGGCTCTGGTACGAATTGCACAGGAGTCCTGTGCGTCTTCTGGTCTGTTTCAGGTCCGAATTCAGCCCAAAAATCTGACTGGAATCGGACCTGAAACGGTGAACAGCCGCTTCATGCTTCAGTGTGAACCCAGCCTTAATGTTGATTAGTGGTTTCTTCATGCCATTTGTTCCATTCTGCTAAATATCATTGCATCGCATACCAATGCATATCTTTGCACTATTTAACAAAATAGCAACCCACAGCAACCAATTCATTTCTCCCACTCATTTCTAAGAGCTTTGGTTGCTATGGGTTACAGCACACCAGTTCTTGTTGGGGTATGTTACATAGAGCCGTGTATATATAAATATGCTGCAAACTGTTTGGGGACTGTGCCAATTATCTACCATAACATATTTTTACATTGAATCAAAAGCCACATATTTTGCCATATGGGAACACAATGCTTGCTGTGTATTATGATTTGCTAACTAAATATGCCGTATGCTGAATAAGTCTTATTTTATTGTAGATTATCGGTGGTAAAATATTATTCGGAGAGTGTGGAAAATTACACGGAGTGATGTGACATTGCCCTGCACCGTCCTCTTCTCTCCCTGGGACACCTGGCAACTCACACAATCTGCAGCTGTGCAAGCTGGACAAATATTTGGAGATATCCAAGGATGAAACTTCAATAAATGTAGCCGTGCCCTGTGGCTTTCACTGCCCTACAATCCTAGTAACTCCTACTCCTTCTCCTCCTTTCTTCAAATATTTCACTCCAAACTTTTATTTGGAGCTTACTATCCTTCATTTTTTTATTAACTTAATACCAGCATGTTACACCCCTTCCTTTCCAGAATAATTTTCAGTTCTTTAGTGCTTTGATAGTTTGACTAACAAATACTTGGTCAAATGCATATCTTTATATGGATTGTGTGGGACATATTTTTTTGCTATATAAAAGGAAAAAAGACCAGAAACACTAAAAAAAACTTATATTATAAACATAGCACATAAAAAATGCTAGGACAGTACAAAAACCCCAACCAACCGTCAAGAACAATCCCACAAGCATTGGAAGTCAGTGGCATTTTAAAAACCCCTCTCCCCCCCATAATTGGTAGTCAGTGGCACTTTAATTCCCCCACCAAAAAATAAAATAAAAGCCAATCTCACAACATTTGTGCTCAGTGGCAATTTAACCACTTAAGGACTAGAAGATTTTCCTCCTAACTATCAGGCCATATTTTGCGATACGGCACTGTGTCGCTTTAACTGATAATTTGCACTGTCGTGTGACGCTGTACCCAAAACAAAATTGGCGTCCTTTTTTTCCCACAAATAGAGATTTCTTTTGGTGGCATTTTATCACTTCAGCGGTTTTGATTTTTTGCACTATAAACAAAAAAAGACTGACAAATTTGAAAAAAAAAATACATATATATTTTTACTTTTTGCTATAATAAATGTCCAAAAAAATAATAATTTTAAAAACACATTTCTTAGTTTAGGCCAATATGTAAAAAAAGAATAAAAAAATACAATAAGCGTATATTGATTGGTTTGCGCAAACGCTATAGCGTCTACAAAATAGGGGATAGATTTGTGACATTTTTATTATAATTTTTTTTACTAGTAATGGCGGTGATAAGCAATTTTTACCAGGACTACAACATTGCGGCGGGCAGATCACACACTTTTGACACTTTTTTGGGACCAGTGACATTTATACAGCGATCAGTACTATAAAAATGCACTGATTACTGTATAAATGACACTGGCAGGTAAGGAATTGACACTAATGGTGATCAAGGGGTTAAATGTGTTCCCTGGGAGGTGTTTCTAACTGTGGGGGGAGGGGACTGACTGGTAGTACAGAGAGATCGCTGTTCCTTATCACTACGAACAGGCGATCACTCTCTACTCCCTTGACAGAACGGGGATCTGTTTGTTTACATTGACGGATCCCCATTATGGCTCTCTGTGGAGTGATAGCAGGTGGCCTACGGACATCTCGGCTGTCAGCTCCCCCCCCCCCCCCCGTGCATGTGCCTGCTATAGCTGTAAAACAGACCAGCATACAGCTATGGCGATTCGCAGGAGGAACAAGCCGACCTGCTGCAGTATAATGACGGCCGCTGGTTGGCAGGTGTTTAAACCCCCACAACAATTCCACAACAGTGCTGGTCAGCGACACTTTAACCCCAATCTTCCCCCCATAACAATTCCACAAAATTGGTGGTCAATGAATCTTTACCTCTCACCCAACTTGAATGAAGCTGTCCCTCTGCTGCAACATTTCTCTTCTAAGCCCTTGATCAGGTAAGCTCCCAAATGTAAACAGTGGAACTCAGATTGGCTCTTTACTTGTACCCTAAGATCTCTGCTGCCTAAAGACAGCACAATTAGAGGCATATAGGGAAATTTAGTGTAGCACCCTTGACTTATACAGGGCTGCTAGTAAATTTAGCTGTTCTAGGTGGTAGCTAGCCTGGCTAATTTATAGTATTTATGATCATTTGGGTTTTCTCCTAAGCCTGATTTACTGTGATTCCTTTCTTTTGTCAATAGGTGGCACTGTTACCTTCGGCATTAGTATGATGAATTACAGTCTAGGTTATGAATATGCATAATTTTGTATGATTCGGTCTGGGGTGGGTGTGTGAGAAGCAGCTGCTGCGGTGTAGGCCTAAAATCTGAGGCCTAGCCATGTCTTCAGGGGCTCTGCCAGAGAGCCTGGTCGCTGCTTGGGGGTATGGGAAAGGATCTGGCAGAGAGCAAGAACCACTTGTTGCCTGGGGGCATGCTGATAAGGATAGAGTTCTGAGATGAACTACCAGAGCCTGGCACTGTGATGAGGCTGGGGAAACGAATCCAAAGGGAACTAATCCAAGGAAGCTCCACACGGTGCTGTACGTTTTGTTGCTATAGGAGACAGCTGTGGCTACATAGGTACAGGTACATAGGTCTGCTTTTTGCATATTGTCCTAGGGTGTCTTGTGCCCTAACCTTCTCTCTCAAATGTTTTTCTGTTGTGAGCAATAAACTCACTTTTGTCCATTCTAAAAGTGTCTGGTGCCCATCTTTTCTACAAATGTCCACACCCACCATGCCTAAGAACCAGCACCCTGAAGTGAAATGTCAGCCCTCCCTGATGCTGAGGATCAGGGGGGCGCTACATTAGTAAGCTTCCTAGGTAAACTGGCATTTGTGGTGTGCGCCACATTAGAGGACCGCGGTGCGTTCCAAGGACCACGGCTATGTAATGCGCTACCCACCGACATCCGAGTGGAAGAAAACCATTGGGCCTTTAGGAAAAAACGTAAGACCCAACTCTTCTGAAGGATCAGGATGACACCGGATGGAAACAAGCGCCTTGAGGCGATTTAGTTCGCATTTGTAGCGCTATACAAGTTATTCACTCACTCACTCTAAAGTGGTTGTAAACCTCTGACATGATGATGAAATATGAATAAAGCATATCCCTCTATAGTGTGTACTTCTCTCAATCCAGAAAACTAATGCCGCATACACACGATCACTTTTTGTGATGAAAAAAAACGACGTTTTCAAAAACGTCATTTAAAATCACTGTGTGTGGGCAAAACGTCGTTTTATGTCTTCAAAAAAAGACCAAAAAAAAATTCGAACATGCTTGAATTTTTTGTGTCGTTTTTCAAAACGTTGTTTTTTGTGTCATAAAAAGTGATGGTGTGTGGGCAAAACGATGTTGAAAACGACGTTTTTGAAGCCGCGCATGCTCAGAACCAAGTTATGAGACGGAGCTTCAATGGAACAGAGTGCCGTCGAACGTGGTGTACGTCACCACGCTTTGCTAGAGCATTTTAGAAAAACGATGGTGTGTATGCAACGTCGTTTTGGAAAATTAAGTTTGAAAAACGTCGTTTTGTTTCATCACTTGAAACGTCGTTTTTTTTCATCACAAAAAATGATCGTGTGTACGCAGCATAAGTGTCGTTTCTGTCTGCTGCTCCATTCCTCTGCTATGTGCATGAGTTACTTCTGAGGGTTTTTTCTGACACCAAGAGAAAAAAAGGTGACAGGGAGAGAGCTCCAGCACACAGCCTATGAATAACAGCCTCAGCTGTTTTTCTTTATGCTGCGTGAACAGGGGTGTTTTCCTTCCCTGCAATCAGTTCTGCAGAATGTAACTTCAGCTCCCCACCCCCTGATTTTTGAAAATTCGGCACTTTGAAAAGCTGTAGATATGAGAATAATGCAGATAAAGAGGTACAACTTATGTAGGATGATTTGTTTATTTAATCTATGTGTATAACCTGTGGCCAGTCACTTCACTGGGTATACTGTATGTAAGGGATAACAACAACTTTAATTGAGCAGATAGCCCCCTTTCAGAGTTAAATAGATGGTGGCACAGGGTCTGCATCTAACCGTCTCACATCCATTTTTTTTGCTCATATGAGTAGAGTCTGAATAGGGAGCTGGGACAGGCAAATTTAACAAGGGGCTTATGCCATTTTTGTTATCTAGCAGCACCATCTCCATTTTCTAAGTTTAGAAGAGTGGTGCAGGCATAATGCTTGTGCCACCTTTTGTTGATTTCCACCATTGTGAAAGTTAGTGACACGTGCACCAATAGTAAACAGAAGAAGATGTTTAAAAATCCAATCAGAACAACCGCTCCCCCTGCTGGCTATTTTACCAGTGGTAGGAAGGTTTCTAAAGTATTTTTGATGGGATTATTTATAAAGATTAAAAAACGTCTTCCCATTTCTTAAATAGTATAAATGAAAAACTAGAGACTGTTTACAAAGAAACAATAATTCATTCTCAGATTCTGAACTCTGGGTGGAAAAAGTGGGTACAACTTCCAATCATCCCCAGAAAATTCTGCCTGCCTGCATTTTATGTTTTTTTCATAAAATTCAAATACTCATGGGGGCAGATTCACATAGATGTAATCTTCCGCTGCGTAATCGAAATACGCTACGCTGCCGTCTATCACCAGACTCTACGCCGAATTCAGGTAGTTTTTTTGCGCGTACGCTATTGTATCGTATTTTTTTTCCGCCGCGCAATCGAAATACGTGAGTAGGGGGCGTGAAGCATTTAAATTAAGCGCGTCCCCGCGACGATCGAACTGCGCATGCTCTGTTCAGGAATTTCCCGCCGTGCATTGCGCGAAATCACGTCGTGACGTCATTCGTTGTTTGAGTAGCGGCGTTTACGAACATTCCTATTCCCGGACGACTTACGTTAAAAATAATAAAAGAAATCGAAAAACGTTGAAATTCGACGCGGGAACGACGGCCATACTTAACATGGGCTGTCTAATATTAGACCAGCAAAAAGCTGGTATAGTGAAACGGAAAAAAAAGATGACTAAAGGTGCCGTAAGAGATTGCGTTTGAAGAGCGAAATTTTGTGGATTCCAGGCAAAAGCTCATTAGCATACCATGAAGGTGAAAAACAACAGGAAGTCCGCCCAGTGGCCGCAATTTTCAGGCAGCGTAGATCTGAAGGCGTACTAACACGTAATAAAGTCGAAATTTAGCACGCAGGTGTCTTTTCATGGTTTGAGGATTTCGACTAGCGTAAAAACGCTCGTAAATCGAAATTACTCCTGTCTAACAACATTTACACAGGCGTAATCGCTTTGTGAATCTAGGCCTTGATTTCTACTGAAGCCTAAAGGGACATTATCATGGAAAGATGATAGGGGCTGCCATGGCTGAACTTCTGAAAATGCAGTGCCTTGAAAAAGTATTCATACCCTTTGAATTTTTACACATTTTGTCATGTTACAAGCAAAAACTTAAATGTATTTTATTGGGATTTTATGTAATAGACCAACACAAAGTGGCACATAATTGTGAAGTGGAAGTAAAATTATAAATGCTTTTCAATTTTTTTTTACAAATTATTATGTGAAAAGTGTGGCATGCATTTGTATTCAGTCCCCCCTTTCAGTCAATACTTTGTAGAACCACCTTTCACTGCAATTACAGCTGCAAGTATTTTTGGGGATATCTCTACCAACTTTGCACAACTAGAGAGTGATATGTTTGCCCATTCTTTAATAGCTCAAGCTCTGTCAGGTTGGATGGAGAGTGTCTGAACAGCAATTTTCAAGTCTTGCCACAGATCCTCAATTGGATTTAGGTCTGGACTTTGACTTGGCCATTCTAAAACATGAATATGCTTTAATCGAAACCATTCTATTGTAGCTCTGGCTGTATGTCTAGGGTCATTGTCCTGCTGGAAGTTGAACCTCTGTTCAGGGGTGGACTGACCATTGAGGAACTCGGGCACTGCTTGAGGGCCCCGTGCCACTAGGGGGCCCCATCAGGGTTGCCAGGCTCATTAAAACCAGGGACAGTATGTAAAAATATTAGTTTTTTTTACATCTGTCCCTGATATGTCCAAAACCTACATGCTTTTGATGTGAAAATCCCAAGATTTTATCTGCCCTGCCTCTGTACTGCCACCTGGCTTGGTGGCCATCTGTAAGCCCAGGAGCCCCATAATCTTCTATTGCCCGGGGGCCCCATGAGTTGTCAGTCCACCCCTGCCTCTGTTCCAATCTCAAGCCTTATACAGGCTCTAACTAGTTTTCTTCTAAGATTTTCCTGTATTTGTCTCCATCCATCTTCCCATCAACACTGACCAGCTTCCCTGTCCCTACTGAAGAAATGCAGCCCCACAATATGATGCTGCCACCACCATGTTTCACGGCTGGTATGGTGTGTTCAGGGTGGTGGCAGTGTTAGTTTTCTGCCACACATGGCAGTTTGCTTTTAATCCATAAAGTTACATTTTGGTTTCATCTGACCAGAGCACCTTCTTCCACATGTTTGCTGTGTCCCCCACATGGCTTCCCACAAACTGCAAATGGGACTTCTTATGGCATTCTTTCAGCAATTGCTTTCTTGCCACTACTCCATAAAGGCCAGATTTGTGAAGTGCATGACTAATAGTTGTCCTGTGGGCAGATTCTCCCACCTGAGCTGTGGATCTCTGCAGCTCCTCCAAAGTTACCATGGACCTCTTGGCTGCTTCTCTGATTAATGCTTTCCTTGCCCAGCCTGTTAGTTTAGGTGGACGATCATGTCTTGGTAGGTTTGCAGTTTTGCCATGATGCTTTTTGTTCACTAAGGGTCTCTAAAAAACCTCTGAGGGCTTCACGGAACAGCAGTATTTATACTGAGGTTAAATTACACACAGGTGGACTCTATTTTCTAATTAGGTGTCTTCTGAAGGTAATTTATTCCATTCGATTTTAGTTAGGGGTATTAGAGCAAAGGGGGCTGAATACAAATGCTCCCCACACTTTTTAGATATTTATTTGTACAAAATTCTGAAAACCATTTATCATTTTCCTTCCACTTCACAATTATGTGCCACTTTGTGTTGGCCTATCACATAAAATCCCAATAAAATACATTTAAGTTTTTGGTTGTATGATGACAAAATGTGGAAAATTTCAAGAGATATGAATACTTTTTCAAGGCACTGTAGTTTCCTGGCTGTCAGGTCGATGATTTAGCATCGATGCTGTCTGAATCGCTTGCCTAAAAGAAGAATAAAAAAAAGGAGGTCTGAAACTTTTATGTTCTAGGCAATTGATTTCCATCTAGGGATTAATAACTGTAATGATATCTGTGACATACTTTCATCAAATGTGATGTGCATAATAAATTAGGCAGAGTTTAAAGCTGAACTCCAGACAGATATAAAAGACAAAAGCCCACGTCGCTGTAATCCCAAAAGAGGAGAAGGACCCCACACTGGTTGGAAACTATAGGCCGATATCCCTATTAAATGTAGACATAAAGTTGTACGCTAAGATCCTGGCCTCGCGTCTCGCACCCTTTCTGCCCTCCCTGATAGGGAAAGACCAAGTGGGATTTATCCCTGGCAGAGAAGCCAGGGATAACACAATCAAAGCTCTAAACATACATCACTGGATTACAACGCACGAACAGGAAGGTTTCTTTCTATCATTAGACGCAGAGAAGGCGTTTGACAGGCTGGCATGGGACTACTTGGAAGCAGTTCTGAAACACGTTGGTATCCCGGATAGACTGCTTAAGGCCATTATGTCCCTCTATACTACACCAACTGCCAGAGTCCGTGTTAATGGCCACCTGTCAAACGCCTTCAATATCAGCAACGGGACCAGACAAGGATGCCCACTTTCCCCTATTTTATTCGTCCTGACCCTTGAGCCTTTTCTCCAACGCCTTAGAACCAATGATAGTATCAAAGGCTTTCACATAGCAGATCGCACCTATAAAATTGCTGCCTTCGCCGATGACGTACTGCTATTTCTGAAGGATCCCCACATAACGATCCCAAATCTCTTAAAAGAATTGAAACTGTTCCGTGATATTTCCAATTTTAAGATAAACTTTGACAAATCCCAAGCCCTGAATATCTCCCTCCCAAAGGAAGTGGTATCACGCTGTAAAAACAACTTCCCCTTCAAATGGAAGCACGACCATATTAAATATCTAGGGATAAACCCAACGGCCAGATTCGTAGACTTATTCTCCCAAAATCACATACCCATCCTTAAAACCATCACAAGTGACCTGAATAAATGGAATAAACCACACTTCTCATGGTTTGGAAGGGCAGCAATTCTAAAGATGAATATACTCCCCCGTATTTTATTCATCCTACAAACTTTGCCCATCAAACTCCCTCCGTCCTTTTTTTCAAGCTTACAAGCGACTTTGTACTAAATTTTTATGGAGACAGAACCGACCTAGAATAGCGTACGAACAGCTAACAAGACCAAAGACAAAAGGGGGCATTGGGCTACCAGACCTTAAGAAATACTATTGGGCTTGCCACCTTGCTAGAATTGTGGATTGGTCAATTCACAGCCGCAGTAAAGATTGGGTCGCTCTTGAACACTCCTTCTCCCTTCTGCCATTGCGGTCCATACCTTGGACCTCACACAAACACATCCCGAGATCTCTAAACGACCACCCTCTCATTGCCCCGACTCTATACTGTTTCAAGGAAACCTGTCGAAAGTTACACGTTTCCTCGATCCCTGGACCCCTTACTTCGGTAAAGCTCAACCCGGAATTCCCACCTGGCATGTCCATGAATTTTCTAACAGATACGTGGCAACACTCAGAAGTCTTGGCACATCACTTCTTTCACTCAGGCTCTTTTCTAGAACGCTCTTCTCTACCAGTCACCACAGAAAGCACCACTTTTCCTCTCTGGATATACTTCCAGATCAGACATTTCCTAAAACAAGCAGACCGAACATCCTCTGTCTCTCGCCGTCTCACAACATTTGAACAACTTTGCTCTCACTCTACACCGCAACAACACTTGATATCTATCATACACAACATACTCTCCTCAGATAGCTTATTGAAGACTACCAAAGCTTGCTCAAATTGGGAAAGAGATCTACAGATGGATTTGACGGAGGCACAATGGAAACGCATATCTACAATAGCACATAAAAGCTCCCTCAATGTCTCGATACAGGAAAATAATTACAAAGTCTTAATGCGCTGGTACAGAACCCCGGCTATTCTCAACAAATACAATCCAGCCCTTTCAGACAAATGCTGGAGGTGCTCTGTTGGCACAGGTACTCTAGAACACATTTGGTGGTCCTGCCCCCTAATCCAGCCATTCTGGACCCAAATCCGGGAACTGACGACACAAATTTCTACATACACTTTAGAACACACCGCGGCACAACTTCTTCTACACTATTCTGACATGCCAGCTCATCATTACTGTAAGACGCTAGTACCACCCCTATTAAATGCAGCCAAGCAATGCATCCCGATACACTGGGGAACAACACGTATCCCAACCATTCCTGAGTGGATCAAACGCGTTGAAAAAATTGCAGAGATGGAAGAATTAATATCTATAGCTAAAGATTGTCCAACTAAATTCTCCCTCACATGGACCTGTTGGACCCACTTCTGTACCACTGCCAATTACAAACTCTTGATGAACCAAACTTCCGGAGATCATCCACCTCCAGACGATTGAAACCCTTGATAACTATAGCATTAAATGTATGGTCTAACTGAATCACACCACGTTATACCTAACCTCCCTCCCCTACACAAGGGAAGATAGAGGGAGGTCATCTCTCACTTCATTCTATTAGACACATGTCCAATTATCGCTGACTCTAATACCCCTGATACTCTCCATACTCCAATACCTGAGGCCCGACGGCGGAGACTGTGAGATCCCCCCAAACCGGCCCCCCTCCACTCACCCTCCCCCTCTCACTGACTCCATGTTTCGATACCCATACACTCTTTCGCTCTCTACCTATGAACTTATTATTATTATTGTATTTTTTTTTTTTTTTGCTTTTTCTATTCTATTTTATCTCACCTTATTCTTCTCTTTCTATCTTTCTCCTTAGCTTCCTACAGCTCCTCCTCTATCCTCCCCTCTTTCCCACCCTGTCTTCCCCCTCCTGTGCCCGTTCCTTCCTCCCCCTCTTTATGTAGAGTCTACGCACAGATCCAGTCCCCTCTCCAGCTACAGCCCTTATTCTCTAGTACCGACTGCTGATCAGCTCCAGCGGCGGATGTTTTATGATGAAATATCTATTCAAAGCTGGTCAGTGCCACAGGAACTAGCAAACCCCCACATCTATATGTAACTCTCACCTATCTTTAATCTAACCTTGGACGGTCACAAGATTTCCATTAGAAGCATAGATATGCAACAAGTTAGCCATGAATCTTACTTACTTCTTAGATACTGTTCATTATATCACACAAAAAGGGAAAAAACATGCTATATATATATATACAGTATATATAATTTTTTTTTTTTTTGTATGTTTTTGTTGCAGTCTTGACTGCATGCTAGTTCTGATCATCACTGCTGTACAACCTAATGTTCTATATCAGACTCCTTATTCAACTGTATTGTAAACCTTTTTCTGTTTACCAATAAAAGTTATTATGGAAAAAAAAAAAAAAGACAAAAATGAACACAGCTCTGTGCTCATCAAAAATAAAGAGGATTTTTTATTTTTTATGTAAAAGTTCCCACAGTAAAGCAGAGCTCAGACTAGAGGACGGATAAGCAGCACAAGAAGCCAATCAGTGGTGCTATAGTGCTTATGTGATAACAAGCAATATGGCATTAGGAGGAGAAAGAAGAGTGACTGACAGAAGATCTCCGCAGTGAGATGCTTCTTATTTCACTGTCCAGTCACAGGCTGGAGGTGGGGGAAAACCTATAAGTGTTACCTAACTGCAGAAAAGAAAAATCAACTTACCCATTCTGCCAGACAGGGCTGTACTTTGTGGCAGGGCTGTGTAAATCGCAGGACTTGATGGACAAAAATACAAATACTGTGGCAGGCAAGACAGCTTTTATATATGCATTTAATCTCTTTAATCCACTGTTTGCCTGCACGTTACTATTAAAGGATCATCAAAGATCAAGATTTTTTTTTTTTAACTAATAAACATGTTAGGCGGCGTACACACGACCAAGTTTTTAGGCAGAATACTTATACTTATACTTACCTCCACTGTGCAGTTCGTTTTGCACACAGTGGCCCCGAACCTGGTCTTCTGTGGTCCCTCGGCGGCGGTCTAGGCCCCTCCCCCTGCAAGGACTCAACACCTTGTTATTGCGGGCGCGCTCCCGTGATACAGCGGCGGCCATAGCTGCCGACTGTATCACTCAGCCCCGCCCCCTGGTGCGCCGTGTCATTGGATGTGATTGACAGCTGTGGTGCTTTCAATCCATCCACTGTACCAATCAACGGCCAGGCTCAACGGCGTAGAGGATTTCGGGGGCGGGCGCAGGACTTTCGAGGGGTCAGGTAAGTATAACCGGGGGGCTGGTATTAAATATAGAATGCATTAAGGTGAAAAAACTTTCCATTTACAACCCCTTTAACATATAATAGAGAAAGCATAGTTGTGGACAGCCTATAGCAGTAGGCTCTGCACAAAAAAAAAACGGGCCAGATTCACAGAGTCCTTACTCCGGTCTATCTCGCGTTAGACCGGAGTACTTTCAAATTACGCGCGTCGTTTCATTAGTCTGAAGCCTCAAACCATGAAACGACGGCTTCGGGCTTCAATCCGACTGGCTTACGTGTTCGTACGCCTTCGGATCTACGATGCAATAATTTTGCGGCCGCTGGGTGGAGTTCCGTCGTTTTCCGTGTCGGGGTATGCAAATGAGCTTTTTCCGACGATCCACAAAGTTACGAGCGTCATTCGCAATCTCTTACGGCATCTGTAGTCATCTTTTTGCCGCGTAAAGTTATTCCAGTTATTTATCTGGTCTAATATTAGACAGCCCATGTTAAGTATGGCCGTCGTTCCCACGTCGAAATTCATTGTTTGTTTTTATTTTTTACGTAAGTCGTCCGGGAATAGGAATGTACGTAAACGACGCTACTCAAACAACAAATGACGTATCGACGTTATTTCGCGCAATGCACGGCGGGAAATTTCTGAACGGAGCATGCGCAGTTCGATCGCCGTGGGGACGCGCCTAATTTAAATGCTTCACGCCCCCTAATCGCGTATTTCGATTCCGCCGCAAGAAATACACTATGCCGCCGTACGTTACGGGCCAAAATCTACATGAATTAGTCGTAGAGCCAGGTAAAATACGGCGGCGTAGTGTATCTCTGATACTCTGCGCCAATGTAATTGTATGTGAATCTGGCCCAACATTTTTAATTTTTCTTACTTTTTTCAATTGATAATTTTTATTGACACCAATTTTTTATTTACAACACTTAAAACAAAATGCATTCAAATTCAATTTACAATTAACAAAACAAACAAACACATATATATATATATATATATATAAATGGCCCTGGCACATTGATCACCCTGCCGAAACAGTAAAAGAGAAGTGTGTAAGCACTTCTCTGATGGCAAAGCCGGATTAAAGGGAGATTTTTCTCATCTCCTTGCTGCTAATGTGCACTAGGTGATTAGGGTGTGCCCAGGCCCATCTAGCACACCCTGTGCGCACACCTATGAGAGAAAACATGAATCATTCTGTTGGGTTGAGGGGAACAGTTAAAACATTTCCGTTATTTGTATTTACTTGATCGCCACTTTCAAAGTGAACGCAGTTTATTTGCAATCAGTAGGTATAAATACTTTTTTTCGTACCCAAGGCAAAATGAGCATTTAACCCTGGATGGAACCCACACTATTCCTTATAGTTCAGCATTTTTTAATAAATTCATAACTGGAAAATACTATGGCTTTTTCACTTGTCTGGATTTCTGCTTTCAACCACGGCTTCTGTTTTTATTGAGGAGAACACTAGAGGGGAGGGCCTCTGTATTATTAGAGAGAGGGGTCACAAACAGCAAACACGTTTTAATTAACCCTGGAAACAGCTTTACAATCTATAATTCTAAGGGAATGAATGGTATTTTCTGCCACAGCTTTACAAGTGAAGCATTGTGAATATTAGACAAAAGTCACGCAAACCGTAAATAATTTGCATGAGCATGCAACAATTAGTAAATGGGCTCGAAAATGTCAAGCAGTCATTATGTTATGTTCCTATATGTATTGGCCCATGACATGCCTTCATTACTAGTGGCACTACATTTGATTATGTTGATTATCCCGTTCTGTTGGTACTGCCTGCCGGAGCATAACATTTTGTCAATTGGGTAGGTGTCTACAGGATATAGATTTGTGAGTTCTTCCCTGTCTTCTTGTGCTGCGTCCTGGGAATCAAAGTGCCATTTAGTAATGAGATTGTAAGCTGGAAAGAGGCATGTTTATGGTTGCGTGCCCAGCAGACCTTTCATCTCACTGTGAACCCAGTGCCAGACAGATGATTTCTCTCCATTAATGTGTTGTGACAGGGGGATACTGTGCTGTCATTACTGACTGAGAAAGTAAATGATATACAGTAATGTTTTGATACACTTTGCAATTATATTCGAAATTAAAGCAGGAAGCTGCCTCTGGGGCCACTGCTACAAAAGTATTGAGTTACTCCCTAAAGGAATCCTGGGAAAGAATTTGTCAAAAAAGTAAACATCAAATTAATCAAAAGTTAGGTTTACTTAAGTGAAGTAAGGCTAGTAATAGACAGGTATATATCTTACTGAAGGAGCAGAGACATCCATTCATCCTCAAGTGCATCCCAGCACCATTGTAACAAGCGCAGTCTTGTACCAACTTATGACAATAGATAAATGCGCTGCATTAAAGTAGATTGAAAAACCTTATAATTATTACATTTAGTTTGCTAAAGTACTGTGTTTCAATGATGAGGTTGTAAACCCTTACATATACTTACTGAAGTGATGCACAGAAATGACACAAATCCTCCTACATAAGTTCTACCTGTTTATCTGCAGCCCTCTCCCCTCTACAACCTTCTAAAAACACACAGATCAAAGGCTTTTTGCCAGCTACAGAAAGCAGGGGGTGGGGATCTGACGTCACACGTTGCACAGCATATAGCAGGGAGCCAAGTGTAATCTGAGACCTGAGTGGATGGAAAGGGCACACACCCTCACTACACAGTCTCATAAGGAAACATACACGACACAACAAAACTCCTAATTCACTCCCTGGTCATCTCTCGCCTCGATTACTGCAACTCGCTCCTCATTCCCATGCTCTAACCCCCCTTCAGTCCATCATGAATATTGCTGCCAGACTCATCCACCTTACCAACCGCTCTGTCTCTGCTACTCCTCTCTGTCAATCCCTCCACTGGCTTCCGCTCGCCCAACAAATTAAATTCAAAATACTAACAACTACTTAGTGATAAATGGGGAATACTCGGAATGGTCCAGGAAAAATAGTGGGATCCCCCAGGGTTCTGTCCTGGGACCATTCCTATTTAATTTTTTCATAAACGACCTGGAGGATGGGGTAAACGGCTCAATCTCTGTATTTGCAAACGATACTAAGCTAAGCAGCACAATAAATTCTCTGCAAGATGTGGAAGCCTTACAAGAAGATCTGAACAAATTAATGGGGTGGGCAACTACATGTCAAATGAGGTTTAATGTAAAAAAATGTAGAATAATGCATTTGGGTGGAAAACATATGAATGCAATCTACTCATTGGTGGGAAAACCTCAGGGGAAATCTAGGATGGAAAATTACCTCTCGGTCCTAGAAGATGACAGTCTCAGAAATGGCATGCAATGCCAAGCTGCAGCAAACAGAATAATGGCATGCATTAAAAAGGGGATTCACTCCAGAGATAAAATGAGAATTCTCCCACTCTACAAGACTCTGGTCCGGCCGCAACTAGAGTATGCTGTGCAGTACTGTGTAGAGGGTTCTTTATTGTAAAGGAGTGGAAAGTAGGGTTGTCCCGATACCGATACTAGTATCGTTATCAGGACCGATACCGAGTATTTGTGCCAGTACTTGTACCCGCACGAATACTCCCGATACCTAAATAGAATACTTTTTTTTTTTTTTTTGAGTGCGGGGTGGAGTGCGGCGCACTCAGAGGGACCATGGCTGAACTCAGAGGGACCATGGCTGAACTCAGAGGGACCATGGCTGAACTCAGAGGGACCATGGCTGAACTCAGATGGACCATGTCTGCATTTGGGGACACGTGGCTGCATTTAAAAAGTATCGGTATTCAGTATCGGCGAGTACATGAAAAAAAGTATCGGTACTTGTACTCGGTCCTAAAAAAGTGGTATCGGGACAACCCTAGTGGAAAGGATGTGGAATTCTCTTCCACAGACAATAGTTTCAGTGGGGAGCATCGATCATTTAAAAAATCTATTAGATAAGCACCTGAATGACCACAACATACAGGGATATACAATGTAACACTGACATAATCACACACATAGGTTGGACTTGATGGACTTGTGTTTTTTTTCAACCTTGCCTACTATGTAACAGTGCTAAAAATATGCACTGTCATTGTACTAATGACACTGGCTGGGAAGGGGTTAAACATCTAAGGCGATTAAAGGGTTAAATGTGTGCCTAACCAGTGTTTTCTGTGTATTTTGTGGGGTGCTTTCCCTAAGAGATGTGCTAGATTTGGAGGGAAACAAACTCCAGCACCTCCTCGCGTGGTCATGCAACACTGTACCAAAACAACATTTTTATAATTTTCTTCCCACAAATAGAGCTTTCTTTTGGTGGTTATTGAACACCTCTGCAGGTTTTTAATTTTTGCGTTATAAATAAAAAAAAAGAACAACAATTAAAAAAATTAAAAAAACTGATGGGCACTGATAGGCGGCACAGAAAGGCAGCACTGGCGGCACTGATAGGCAGCACTAAAGGCACTGATAGGCAGCACTGATGGGCACTACCCTCTGAACTCGTCCTTGTAGCCAGTTTTTAATCCATGTACTCACCCTATGGTCCATGCCAACAGATCTTACTTTGTACAGTAAACATTTACGGGCCTTCCTTTACAGTATCTAGATGGCAGCTCACCTCCTCATAGAAGGTTAACGGATTGGTTTGGGAAGATCAATTCTTCATGATTACTGCTTATGATATAGTTTTCATTACTAAAATCTTGTATATAATCCCTTATCATCCCCTCCAAGAGCTTGCAAACTATTGATGTTAGGCTAACTGGTCTGTAGTTCCCAGGGATGTATCTTGGCCCTTTTTTAAATATTGGTGCTACATTGGCTTTTCTCCAATCAGCTGGCACCATTCCAATCAGTAGAATGTAAGTAAAAATTAGGAACAATGGTCTGGCAATTACTTGACTGAATTCCTTAAGGACACTCAGGTGCCAAATTTGACATTTTCACTTAGGGGAGTACTCACTTTTGTTGCCAGCAATTTAGACAAAAAAGAGGAACTGCGGTCTGCTCACATAATTTGTAATAAAAACGTATTTGCCATTCTGAAGCTTCCCTCCAACCACTTTGCAAAATATTTTATATATACCGTGATTCTGAACTTGCCAAATATGCTGCAGAAATCTCCCTCCACTGAGTCTAGCTGCAACCATTTTAACGGTGAGCAGCTGAAGCTGCTGTTGGCTCACTTCCTGTATTTACACAGATTAACAGTGGCACACCTCTAGCTCTGCAGCTCTCATTTGCCCTCTTATGACTCACCCCCTCCCTTCCAAACTCTCGTGAGAGTGAAAGAGAGAGAGCTGTGCATGATGTCATAAGCCTAGGAGTCACACCACTCCCCCCCCCCCCGCTGTCTTCTGGGAAACACACGGTTCCTAGGAGAGAATGGGGACCAGTTATGATGCGCCGTGCGAATCACGCATGCGCAGTAGGGAACCGGCAGTGAAGCCACAACGAATCACTTCCTGATTCCCTCATCGAGCATGGCGACGGCAGCATCTGAAGGACAATCGATTTTGCTCAGCCTCGACTGCCGACATCGCAGGCGCGCTGGACAGGTAAGTGTCCATTTTTAAAAGTCTGCAGCTGCACTATTAGTAGCTGCTGGCTTTAAAAATGTGGGTGAACCTCAGCTTTAAGGGTCTGCTGTAGTATATATATGTGGGGTGGTACTTAAGTGGTTAAAGCAGCTTGCCAATCATTTTCCTGCTATGTTCACCTGGTGATCTGGCCAGTAACACACCTTTTGTATTAGAGAAATACAACTTTGGAGGAATGAGCATAGGAGTCACAGCAGACAGCAGCATTCTCTGTATGGGGGGGAGGGTATTAAATGTATTAGCAGATTTAGATGTACTAACAAATGGAAGCCATACTCCATCTCTATAATCAGTTACAGCAAACAGTTTTGTTTTTCTTTTTAGGATAAAGGTTTTGCATGAATAAATAAAAGCTGATAATTGTAACCTCCCCTGCCAGTGTTAAGTGGTTTGTCTCATCCATGTAAACTGATACATTCTGCTGAAGAGCTTGTGATTTTCAAAAACAACATACTTGCTGGCTGATTCACCAAATTAAAATAACATAAAGAAAGCTAAAAAACAAAACAAAAAAAAAAAAAAAACTATTATACCCATCACATATAAGAATTGGTAGCTGCAATATGTGGTGTGTCTGCTAAAAAAAATAAAAAATGCTTTTGGTATTAATACTGCTTTAAAACTAACACAACCTTGCCCTACACTATATGATAAAATCAGTTGTAAGGTGCACACTAAAAACGGATGTGCACAGAGGTCTTTTTATTTGTAACCACGTTTGTTGTTTTTTTCCTGTCCATCTTAAATTCACCAGCCTATTTCCTGCAGAGAAACAGTTTAATGATTGAGTGAAACAGCAGAGCGATTTGTGATTGTCTGTGCCCAGGGAGCGTCCGCCGTTCTTACCACTCAAATTACCAGTGGAGGCCCATGAGTAGAAGTGAAAGGACCAGACACATGCTCTCTAAAATTATCTCTGTAAATGACACTGAAATCCTAATACGTCCAAAGGCCTGGGGACTCTCCGACAAGTCATCTATTGGCAGCGGAGGTCAGAAAGAGCGATGGCAGGTTGCCTGTGACAAACTATACAGAGCAGATAGGACAAGCAATATCTGGAGAACAAAATAAACAATGCTGTCTATACAGCGAGCACAGATGAATAGAGGATGCCACTGCGTGCCTGTAGAACGCTAGATCAAGTTTAAGCATACCTAAAATAAATTGTAAGGCACGGCTTCAGTAATATATTTGACCTTGTGCGGAATTATGTGCAGGTAAATTCTTGGATGAATCGGCCAGGAACAGGCAAAGCCTATGAATTCTCTCATTTCCTCCTATCCTGTAAGAATTGTGACCTGTTATTTACAGTACATAGATCTTAAATCACATCTATATACACACGCCCA
The DNA here is from genome assembly GCA_029574335.1 of Rana kukunoris. NCBI lineage: Eukaryota > Metazoa > Chordata > Amphibia > Anura > Ranidae > Rana > Rana kukunoris. Next base: position 177,683 of record JAJQKJ010001297.1, on the reverse strand, counting down.
TTAACCACTTAAGGACCGGAAGGATTTACCCCCTTAATGACCAGGCCAGTTTTTGCGTTACAGCATTGTGTAATTTTAACTGACAATTGGGCGGTCGTGTGACGCTGTACCCAAACAAAATTGATATCCTTTTTTCCCCCACAAATAGAGCTTTCTTTTGGTGGTATTTAAACACATCTGTTTTTTATTTTTGCACTATGAGGCCTCATTTCCACTGGCGTTTTTACAGCCACTTTACTGAGCGTTTTTTGCAGCTTAAAAACAGCTCTCCATGTTAGTTTATGGCCTCATGCCCACCATGACATTTTTGAGCTGTAGATGGCTGAGCAGTTTTTAAGCTGCAAAAAAAAACCAGGACCAGTGCGTTCTGAAGCTCCAGCAATAGAGCTGTAAAAAACGCCAGGCATTAAAAAACGCTCAAAAACGCGCAAAAAAGATACCGCAGCGTTTTTGAGCTTCAGCTCAAAAAAAAAAAAAAAAACATGGACAGGCGTTTTTAAGCTTGTTTTTAAGTTTTTAAGTGGCTGTAAAAACATCCTTGGAAATGAAGCCTAAACAAAGAAAGAGTGCCAATCTTGAAAAAAAAACAATATTTTTTACTTTTTGCCATCATAAATATCCTCAAAAAATAAACAAAAAAAGTATTTCTTCCACAGTTTAGGCTAATATGTATTCTTAGGCCGCGTACACACGTCCGAGAACCTCGTCGGGCTAAACCCATCGTTCTGCCCGACGAGGTTCCCGATGAGCGGTCAAAAAGGTCGTCGAGCCAAATATCCTCATTGAACAACGAGGAAAAAGAGAGCATCCTCTCTATTTTTGCTCGACGAGCTTCCCGACGGGACGCTCATCGAAAGTGTACACACGACCGATTTTCTCGGCAGAATATGTCTCTCAGCAAGCTTCTCGCTGGATTCTGCCGAGAAGCTCGGTCGTGTGTACGGGGCCTAATACATATTTGTGGTAAAAAGAAAATTGCAATAAGCGAATATTGATTGGTTTGTGCCAAAGGTATAGCGTTTACAAAATAGGGGACAGATTTATGACATTTTTATTATTACTATATATTTTTTTACTAGTAATGGCAGTGGGATCAGAAGTGAAGGGGCGCTGATGACACAAAATCAATGCAAATTATGTGTATATATATACATTAAAATGTGCAATCTCTTAGAAAAACATATATTATTATTGTGACATATGTCATCGAGTGCCCTTGTCACTTACAGTATGTAGGGCGCACTACTAGAGAACTCAAAGTGCGTATCAATGAGCATGTGGCAAATATCATAAATGGCTATCCCAACCATAGTGTTTCAAAACATTTTGACCTTTGTCATAATAAAGACCCTCGACAAATGACGTTCTATGGGATAGATAGAGTAACTAGTCATTGGCGAGGTTCAGATCTCACCAAGGCGGTATCCCAAAACGAGACTTTATGGATACATCGCCTACGTGCCATGCAACCCCAAGGCATGAATGTAGAACTAGACCTCAATTGCTTTCTGAGCAACAAATAAAAGGACCAATTTTTTTTTTAAATAGAATATGTATAATTTTGTTATCAAAGTTTTCCAACCAACAGTACTAATTATCAACTATTAGTACAGCTAGTACACCTGATTGGTAGTAATGGGTATTGTAAGAACAGCAGCAGCATATAACATACATTGAGTCAGTTAATATCAATGCTGGTTTCTCACAGGGGTACTTTAATTTGTTATTTTATATGTTTTAGTTTTATTGTAATTTTAATGTGAATTGTAATTCCAATTATAATACGTTGGAAAGTAATATCAATTTATTTTAAATATACCGCCATTTATATTGGCATTGTAACATGTATTTAATATTACATACCATTGATTAAGAATAGTGCATGTATGTAGTACACTGGATGTATATGACATTATTGTCAATTGATTTGCCAACGCAGCATCTTGTAGGTGTTTTTGATATATACAATTGTATGGTGTGTGATAGCGGGACCGAGGCTTCAAATTCGATTGGCTAGTTCCCCTATCAATCTTAATAGGCCATTGGGTTAAATACAACTTTATAGCGTGACTGGTTACGCTTCCTGATGACGTAATCCACGAAACGTACGTCGAGGCGCTAACCAGTCACGCTTTTCCCTACCACTTCCGATTTCCGGGTCCGTTGGTTTTCGACGGTGGAACGCACGCCGGCTATCGAAACTAGCAGTGCGACGGATTTTCGATCCATCTCCGAATCTACGTTACTTCGACGGTGGAACGTACGCCGGCCAGTGAGACGACCAGCGCGACGGATTACCGTACCATATCTGAATTTGCGGGTTCGATTGGATATCGAATAACGCCATAAAGCCTCAGTGCCGGGATCAGGGCACAACCTGAGTAAGCAGCCATTTGGCATGTTACTTTTTAATTTTGTTTTAATAAACAGTACTTCACTATGATTGCTCTTCTGTTCCTATTTATATGAATGCTGGATCATCTGAACGTGCCTATCTGGATCATTCTGAGTCATCCTATTGACACAAGCGGTTTATGACTTCTTTTTTAATTAAAAGAGTCTACTAATATTGGTAAGGAGCCATTTCTATTGATCTCACCGGGTGCAAACATATGGTGGAGGTTCCAGAACTGCAATATTTACGTCTTTGTTTGAACCGAGAATCACTATTGGGTGCTTATTATTTTTTAGCACTATTTGGACTTAATTCATTATTTAATATTTTTTTGGTTTTCATCGTATGGACACTTCACTAATAATATATGTTTTTCTAAGAGATTGCACATTTTAATGTATATATATACACATAATTTGCATTGATTTTGTGTCATCAGCGCCCCTTCACTTCTGATTCTATTTGTATTTTCACACTCTGAAAATTTTTTAGGTGGCAGCTCTTTAAACTGGTATATTTAATTTATTTAGGTTTAATTACATCTAATTCTACCCTTTTGCTGGGAGAACTAATATTGTTTTTTCTTTGGCGCAAATTATACACATCTTTTCCACCTAGTAATGGCAGTGATCGGCGTTTTTTTTTTTTTTTGCATGACTGCGACATTGCGGTGGAGAGACACTTTTTTGGGACCAGTGACATTTATTCAGTATGAATGACACTGGTAGGAAAGGGGTTAACACTGGTGGTGATCAAGGGGTTAAATGTGTTCCCTAGGGAGGTGTTTCTAACTGGGGGGTGGACTGACTGGAGGAGGAGAGAGATCATTGTTCCTGATCACTATGAACAACCGATCTCTCACTATTTTGCTGACAGAACGGGGATCTGTTTGTTTACATTGACAGACCCCCATTCTGGCTCTCTGTAGAGCAATCGGGGGCCAGTTGCACGCATTGGCTCCAGCGCCACGCGCGCACAGCATCTATTGCACAAACCTATGTACAGCTACGGCAATTCACGTAATAGAGCCAACCTATAATGTCGGCAGCTGGACGTTCATTTTATTTTTTTAATAACAAACATGTTATACTTACCTGCTCTGTGAAATGTTTTTTTTACAGAGCAGCCCAATCCTCTTCTTTTTAGGTCCCCGTCGCAGTCCTGGTTCCTTCCCCCTACCGAGTGCCCTCAATAGCAAGCCTCTCGCTCTCGAGCCGTGCTCCTGTGAATGGACATTGTCCGTTAACACACAGAGCGTCGCTCAGCCCCGCCCACTGCTTCCTCATCATTGGCTCACTGGCTGTGATTGACAACAACAGGAGCTAATGACTGGCCCTATATGTTAGCACTCCTCATTTACCAGCCGCAGTATCTGAGTTTTTCAGGCTGCCATCAGTAGGGCTAAACAGCCCTGTACCTTCTGCAGGCATGAGAACACCGGAATCTCATGCACAGGGAGAAATGCCCAGTGTGCACATCGCCTGTGTGAACTTAGTCTTTAACTACTTGCCGACCAGCCGCAGCAGTTATACGGCGGCAGGTCGGCTCCCATGCGTGAGGTCACGTAGATCTACGTCACCTCGTGAAGCGGCCACTAGGGGCGGGTGCGCACCACTGGAGGCACGCGCACGCCCCCTGCTCGCCCCTGTTTCCGACGCACATGCCGGCCACCCACGATTGCTCGTTACAGAGCGAGGACCGGGAGCTGTGTGTGTAAACACACAGCTCCCGGTCCTGTTGGGGGGGAAATTACCTATCGTTTGTTCATACAATGTATGAACAGTGATATGTAATTTCCCCATGTCAGTCCCACCCCCCCTTCAGTTAAAACACACCCAGGGAACATGATTAACCCCTTCCCTGCCCCCTAGTGTTAACCCCTTCACTGGCAGTGGCATTTTTATAGTAATCAATGCATTTTTATAGCACTGATCGCTATAAAAATGCCAATGGTCCCAAAAATGTGTCAAAAGTGTCTGAAGTGTCCGCCATAATGTCGCAGTGCCGATAAAAATCGCTGATAGACGACATTACTAGTAAAAAAAATATTAATAAAAATGCCATAAAACTATAACCTATTTTGTAAACGCTATCACTTTTGCGCAAACCAATCAATAAACGCTTATTGTGCTTTTTACGAAAAATATGCAGAAGAATACGTATCGGCCTAAACTGAGAAAAAAAAAATGTTTTTTTATATATTTTTGGGGGATATTTATTATAGCAAAAAGTAAAAAATATTATTATTTTTTCAAAATTGTCGCTCTATTTTTGTTTATAGCACAAAAACTAAAAACCGCAGAGGTGATCAAATACCACCAAAAGAAAGCTCTATTTGTGAGGAAAAAAGGACGCCAATTTTGTTTGGGAGCCACATCGCATGACCGCGCAATTATCAGTTAAAGCGACGCAGTGCCGAATCGCAAAAAGTGGCCCGGTCATTGACCAGCAATATGGTCTGGGGCTGAAGTGGTTAACGGAGATGTCTAATTATGGAAGCAGGGGTTTACTTTAAATAAAAGCATTCATAGCAGCACTTTTATACCTATATAAATGTGCTGTTACACCAGATCTGAGTTGCAGTGGTGCTGAGTTTTTTTAATAAGGCATACAGTATTTTGCATTGTTGTGATGGAAGGGTTTTTTATGACTTTTTGCACATCTCACTATAGGTGTCATGTACCCCAACCCGCACTTCAAAGACCCCCCTAATTTTATACTTGTTGGGCAAAAAATAGACAGAATCAGCTGTTCTAATATACAGTATGATTTGCATATCAATGTGTAGCGCTACCCCCGCAGGAGCCACTGGTGAATGGGATCCCCCACCCTGCACAGCCAGGCACTCTGCATTTTCCACAGTACACAGAGCCAGGAAACAGTCCGAGCAGCTTTGTTTTTTTGTTTTATTAGGGAAATTAAACTAGAATGGGGATGGGAAATATGGGATGCCCACTTGATCGGTGTAGTAAGGTCTTCAGAGACAGCTGGTCCTGAGAGTTGTAGTTCCACGAGCAAGCAAGTTTGTGCAGGAGGCAGAAGAATGTATAAACTGTGAGTTTATACATTCTTCTGCCTCCTGCACAAACTTGCTTGCTCTTGGAACTACAACTCTCAGGACCAGCTGGCACTGTAAGGATGGTCTGACAAGAGCACAATCAGACCAAAGAAACTCCTGCTTACAGGCAGGGCCCGCGGGCCTATTTGGTAGTGTGGCAAAATAAAGTCCCAGTGCTCAGCTGTCCTATCTGTGGCTACTGCTCCCAGCACCACCTCTTCAGGCACTGCCAGCCCGCCTGGCTGCAGCTGCCCCTTTCTCCTCCCTGTTCTACCACAGTCCTCCTAACTGACTTTGCATCCACCCCAGACTGCTCTCACCCTCTCAAGCTGCCTCTCAGCCCTCCCACCTGTGTGTCACTCACCAGCCCTCTTGGCTGTCTTCGTCCCTGGAGATTTGCCCGGCATTGTTCTCCTGCTGTCCTTGTCTTGCTCCCATGCTTCCTGGTCAGGATCCCTCCATGTGTCATGAGAAGAGTCCCTTCTGTACCAGAGCACAGGCCTTAGTGTCCCCCCCCCCCCCAGACTAGGAGGCTACTCTCAAAGGTCTTCAACAGCCTAACACTCCATCTCCAGCTTCCACCCGAACTCAACACTCAAGAGTGCCGACTCTTGAGTGTTGAGATGTCAACCCATATGCTGGGGATTGGTCAGGGCCCTCGTGAATACTCCAGGCTGCTCCACCTTACTTCTCCTCCCATTCTTCTATAAGTCTCCAGTGAGTTCTAGACATGGGGGAGGGTCTCAGTGATGCTGCCTGTGAGTCATCCCACTCTCCCTCGATCTCTGCTCAACCCAGGAAAAAACACACAGCTGCCAGCCAAGCATTCAACATTTACCTATCCAAAAAACGTAACTCTTAGCACACCAGCTGGAGGGTGCTACAAATGCAAGGTACATGTGAGGTAGAGGAAATTACCCTGTAAATTAGATTATGCCTATGATATGAACCAAAGGCAAGATGACACAAAGGTATGACTCTACCCACTAATTTCTAAGAAATAAAACACTTTTGTTTTTGGATTTGTGTAGGAAGTGATGACATGCTGTACTATTATTTTCAAGGAAATACTAAAGCATCTTTTCTAGGATGCAACATTGGCAAACTGTATGAACCAAACAACCTTGAGCCATGATATCAGTATAAGATAGATAAATGGTAACTAATTATTTGTTGCGGCAAAAATTATGCTTTTAAATTAGCGTTTCCTTTTTTACAGTTATTGGCGAGCAGCGAGAGAAAAAAAAAACCAAATATGTGTATTCTGTCTCCCCCTACAGACAATACCGTAAACTCCCAGAGCAAGGCAGCAGTTTGCAAAGTCAGGCATTGCTGAGAAAAAGACTAGAAACGCAGGGAGCCCAGTGCAAATGGCCCAAGTGCAGGCATAGGTATAAGTCCTATAAAGATAAAACTATGCCAGATACTGCTGGATTTATTCTTCCAAAAAGAACTCAAAGGCCAATTGCCTTTGGACTTGTGTTCCCACAAGGGGCAGAGTATGGACAGGTGGCTATGCAGGAACAAAAAAAACAGACAGTGGTCATTTCTTCTGGACTGATACTACCTGAGAGCAAGCAATGTAAGGTCCTGAATCGCCACCACCACCCCAGGGGGTTTACCGATACGAGGAGGAGGCACGAGCAGCGCTGGAGTACCCCAGAAAGGGAGGATCGGGGCCACACTGTGCAAAATGAACTGCACAGTGGAGGTAAGTATGATATGTTTGTTATTTAAAAAAAAAAACTGAAGATTTACAATCACTTTAAATTACACACAGATGGACTCTATGGGCCAGATTCAGATAGATGGGAGCATCTTTGCTCCAGAGTAACGCTTCTCATTTACGTTACTCTGCCGAAATTTTAGCAGCAAGTGCTGTCATTCACGAAGCACTTGCTCCTAAAGTTGCGGCAGCGTAACGAAAATGAGCCGGCGGAATTCAAATTGGGCGGGTACGGGGCGTGTAGTATTTAAACTAAGCGCGATCCCGCCACGAACGTACTGCGCATGCGTCGAGTGTTAAAGCATCCCCGTGCGCATGCTCCAAATTCTGTGAATGAACGTCAATGACGTCACATTCCCATTCATGATCTTTTTACGCAAGCGACGTTTTTTTTTTTTTTCCCGACGTGATGACGACGCCTATACCTAACATAGGATACTCCAACCCCATGTAGGTATATCCGGAATTCGCTCGTGAATTGCCGATTTCAGCTCATTAACATATTTTTTGAGCGGAAATCGGCGGGAACGCCCCCGGCGCCATTTTTAAGTTGAAGTAACGATGCGATGGCGAAACTCAGTTACGCTGATTGCATCGGAGCTTCAACCCGGCGTTTCTTGTTTTCTGGTTACAGAAAACAAAAACGCCGGCTCAAAGTGACAGTTAGGCTGGCGGATCACTGGATCCGCCAGCCTAACTGTTCCTGAATCTGGCCCTATTTACCAATTAGGTCACCTCTGGTTCCACTAGATATTAGTTAGGGGCATCAAAAAAAATTGAAAATCATTTAGCACTTTCCCTCCACTTCACAATTATGGACCACTTTGTGTTAGTCTAGCACATACAATCCCAATAAAATACATTTAACTTGTTGGTTGTAACATAACACAATGTGAAAAATTTCAAGGGGTATAAATACTTTTTCAAGGAACTGCCCTCCTGTGCATAGATGTCAGCACTGCAGGTGCTCTCATCTTCACCTGTCTTGTTTCCGAGTTTTGCAGACTCTGGCTCTGTGACTGGCCGGAGCTGTGATGATGTCACTCCAGTGCATGTGTGTAGGGGCCGCCATTTACGACACAGGGCTCTGAGTGCATGTGCCAGTGATGTCACTGGCTGCTTGTAATGTAAATATATGGTACACGTTTAAGAGATATTTACACTTCCTATTAGTGTTGCTCACGAATATTCGTATTGCGAATATTCGGCTCGAATATGGCATATTCGCGATATATTCCGAATTTCGTGGTGAATATTCGCTATTTCGAATATTCATATTTTTTCATTTTTTTTTTAGAACAGATCACATCCTAGAGATCCCCATCGACGTCTAAAAGCATTGCTGGTATGATTAGAGACCTTGGGCCGAGTAGCTGCAGGGATCATTTTATATTGCCGAAAAAACGCAATGCGATTATTCGGCAATAGCGATATCGCGCGATTATTTGAGAAATTCGCAATATTGTTTTTAGCTAAAATAACACATATATTCGATTTCAGAGTGTTACTGTCGAAATTCCGCAATCAATTTCTCATTCGCATTTTTGCGAAATTACGATAAAATATCAAGAATATTCTGAGCCAGAGTGCTCCTTCCGCATTTGCCGAATATTCGCAATTATTTTGTATTGTAATATATCACGAATATTCTGAGCCAATCAGAGTGCTCCATTCCGCATTTCTCGAAATTTCGCAATTATTTTGTATTATAAAATATCACGAATATTCTGAGCCAATCAGAGTGCTCCTTCCGCATTTGCCGAATATTCGCAATTATTTTGTATTGTAATATATCACGAATATTCTGAGCCAATCAGAGTGCTCCATTCCGCATTTCTCGAAATTTCGCAATTATTTTGTATTATAAAATATCACGAATATTCTGAGCCAATCAGAGTGCTCCTTCCGCATTTCTCGAAATTTCATTCGCATTCGCAATAGCGAAATTTCGCAATCATTTCATTTCCAAAAAATATCGCGAATATTCGCATTTAACGAATATATCTCGAATATTCGACTATATATTCGAGATATATCGCGAAATCGAATATGGCATATTCTGCTCAACACTACTTCCTATAGGTAAGTCTTATTATAGACTTACGTATAGGTAAAAGCAAGAGATGGAAGTTTACTTCCACTTTAAGAAAGTACTCATGATAGTCTGTGGTGGACATTTTTTTTTTATTATTAGAAATATACACAATTTGGGATTAATTAAGAAAAAAACATTAATAGTTTACACATAAGTTTTGGCATGGTACATGGTATAATAACACCATGCAGTCCATCCAGTTTCTGTGCATTTTATAAAGTAGTGCATGATCATTTTTTAGCCCATTCAAATGAAAATGCTGGAATCGCAGTTCACCCACATCGCATGTGAAGCATACAAGAACACACAGAATATTCATGTGTGATTCATGGTGTGAACCGACCCTAAATGTGACCTATATTATGTGCAATTCAACTAAAAACAAACAACATTTTTTAAAGGGGGTAAAATTAAAAAACACAATAACATGGTTGCACAAATAAGCACACCCTAATCTAATGCCGCGTACACACGGTCGTTTTTTGCGATGAAAAAAACGACGTTTTTTGTGAAGTAAAAAACGACGTTTTTTGTGAAGTAAAAAACGACGTTTTTGAAACGTCACTTTCAAAGACGATGTTGCATACACACCATCGTTTTTTTCACAAAAAACGAGGTTACGTTCACCACACTTTTCCATTGAAGCTCGCTTCATAACTAGCTTCTGGGCATGCGCGGGTTGAAAAACGTCGTTTTAAACGACGTTTTTGCTACACACGGTGACTTTTTGTGAAACAAAAAACGACGTTTTGAAAAACGACACAAAAAATTCAAGCATGTTGGAATTTTTTTTTGGTTGTTTTTTTTAAGACAAAAAACAAAGTTTTGCCCACACACGATCAATTTAAATGACGTTTTAAAAAACTAGGTTTTTTTTTTCATCGCAAAAAACGACCGTGTGTACGCGGCATAATACTTTGTTGAAGCACCTTTTGATTTTATGGCAGCATTTGGTGTTTTGTGATAGGAGTATATCAGCAAATCACATCTTGCCTTGGGAATCTTTGCCCATTCCTCCTTTCAAAAGTGCTCCAAATGTGTCAGATTGTGAGGGCGTCTTCTGTGCACAGCCCTCTTCAGGTTCCACATAGATTTCCAATTGGATTCAGGTCTGGGCTCTGGCTGGGCCATGCCAAAACTTAGTTTTTCTTCTAGTGAAGCCCTTTCTTTGTTGATTTGGAGGTATGCTTTGGTATGTATTAGGTCATTGTTTTGTGCTGAAAGATGAAATTTCTTTTCATCTTCAGCTTTTTAGCAGAAGCTTGAAGGTTTTGTGCCAAAATGTACTGATATTTGAAAATCCCTCCACCCTGGCTAAAATCCCACATAGGGCCAGATTCAGCAAGACTTGCGCTGGAGTATTTCGATATGCGCCGCGTAACTGTGAAGATGCGCCGTCGTATCTATGTGGCCGTACCCACCAAACTAGATGTGACAGAAAACGGGCTTTCCCCGACCGGCTTAACTTTCCGACGCCAGAGTATCGTCAGCGCATAATTTCGCTTGGCGCATCAGTCGCGCCTATTGATTTCCCCTGCAAATATGCAAATGAGGGAGATTTCCCGATTCGCGAATGGATTAGCACAATACGCTGGCTACATGCGCCGCGCGTATCTCGTCCGTCCGGCGCAAAGTTATTTCTACAAATAGCTGCTTTATCTTTACTCCAGACGGCCACAGGTCAGCAGGAGAGCAGCTACAGCAGCAGCGTTACCGACAAAACTAGCAAGCTGAACAACCACACGTGCAAACCCCCATGTGTGCCAACATGCCAGGGGCAGTCGCGGTCCTAGCACTAGTACTGGGTCCCCCGGAACGAAGGAGGCGGGCACGTGAGAGGATATACCGCACGCGCATGAGCCTCTTTGGCATGGGTGATGAGGAGGTGTATCGCCTCTTCAGATTCAGCCCCGATGCAATACTTGAACTAACCACAACCCTGCAGGATGACATCACCAGCAAGACATACCGCTCACAAGCAGTGCAGCCACTGGTGAAGGTACTGGCAACACTTCATTTCCTTGCAAGTGGATCATTCCAGCGTACAAGTGGAGTGGTGGCTCTGATGTCACAGTCCTCCATGAGCAGATGTGTGCACCAGGTTGTCCCTGCAATCCTCAGACGCATGTCCAACCAGTTCATCAGACCAACCACTGAGGAGCTGCGGCTGAAGACAATGACAGATTTCTACAGCATTGCCAGATTCCCACGCACAGTGGGGGCCATTGATTGCACACATGTGGCACTCCAGCCCTCCAGTGCCACAGAGCACATATACTGCAATCGGAAGCATTGGCATTCCATCAACATACAGGTGATAGCCGATGCCCAACGCCTCATATGGCAAGTCCGTGCCAAACACCCCGGATCCAGCCATGACAGCTTCATATACCGTCAGAGCCCCATCCCAGCAGAATTCGAGCAGAACATGTATGGTGACAGCTGTCTGGTTGGTGAGTGACATGGGTGGCAGGCATGACTATCCCCTCCCATGATGCACACATCACAAGTGGCACATGCATGACTAACATCCTCCTGTCTTTCTTTCTCGTACATCACGGGACACAGAGCGGCATATTCATTACTATATGGGTTATAGTGGACACTGGCAATCTCAAACAAACAGGAAGTCCCTCCCTATATAACCCCCTCCCCTAGAGGGAGTCCCTCAGTTTTTTCGCCAGTGTCTTAGGTGTTGGTCACGGAATAGCTTTGCTCCACATCCTTGGGATTAAGGGCGGGCTAACCGGATCTGTCCAAGGAGCCTCAGTGCCAAAGTGGACAGTACCCGGGCCCCAAACCGTGGGGTTTTGCCTATAATGCTCCTCTTTGGAGGGCTGGACCCTGGGCCCAGGACTTGGAGTTTGTAAAGACCATAAGTTCCTGTTTGCCAGGGTGCTATATAGGTCCAGGACAGTGGGTACCTTCATAGGACCCCAGGGCCTGAAGGTCTACTACGCTACCCACGGAGATGGGAGAAGATTGGACCGTTTTGCAAAACGTCCTGCGGCATGGAGCAGGTAAGAGGGGAGCCTGCGGGACTTGGTTCGACAGCAGGCTCTCCAGGGGAGATCTTAAGGGGGGTAGCCTGAGTATGCTCTGCATTGGCACCATGGTCACTATGTCTGATAAGACAGGATGCCCTGAAATGTTTCCCCCCATAACTTGATCCCCCTACCTATCTATGTATGTTTGCTAGCTACCTGCTGCTCGCTGGGTGAAGATCTTTTAAAAAAAAAAGATCTGTCTCTAGGCTAAAGGGACTCCTTAGGGGCCTGTTTTAGCCTTACCTTGCCGGGATTCAAATCTACCGCCTGATGCTTCCTCCAACCTGCATTCCTGGGCTCCAGAGTGCGTCTCCTCCTGGGCTCTCCTCCCCCGACAGTCGCGCGCGTGCACGCGCGCATGCATATAGAAAATTTTTGCGCCGTTCGGGAGGGGGGGGGGGGGGGGGAGTGTGACTGCAGTGTAGAGTGGGCGTGCCTTTAATTGCTGTTATACACAGCAGGCGCGTTCTTAGCTCAGTTCAGAGCTGAGCTGGAGAGAGAGAGGACGTAGAGCTGGCAGGACAGTGACTCCCGGTGGCGAGAAGGGGTACTACATACTGGAGTCAGCTCCAATACTTTTTGTTAAGCCAAAATCCCCTTGGCAACAGGTTGAATGCTGGCAAACATGTTGGGGGTGGGGCTGTAATATATAAAAGAAAACATACTGAGCCCCACCGGTTTTGGGGCATTAGTGATCCTATTGTCCCCTAAACCTTATTTTTTTGTACTCCTGGCTATAACAGTCTGTTGTTGTAAGCGGAGTCCTTCGGTTTTGTATTATGGCTTCCAAGGGTTCAGGATGAAAACAAAAAAAAAGAAATAAAGATAAAGAGAAAAGGCAAAGACAAAGGGGTTCCTCCTCTGGTTCTGATAATATGCCAATACTTTCCCCACAGGTTATTCCTATAGGGGTCACCCTGGATAAGCCATTAAGGGGGTCTGGTGCTGAGGCTGGCCCAGGTCGGCCCAACCCTGTGTTATCACAGAGGAGATGCTAGCCGTCACCCTAGGGGGGCTAGAGAAAAGAGGTTAACAGCTATGATCGCTGGCTCTTTTTCTGGCAAGAAGCGGACTAGATCCCCATCGCCAAAAGGGACAGAACCTAGAGGATCTACCACTGTAGAATCGTTTTCAGCCTCCCAGGCGGAGAGTCTGTGGGTCCAGTCTTTGACAGACATGGCCCGCCTGGCATTCAATTTGCCATTTCCAGAGCCTCAGGTTCCTGCGGTATCCTCTTTGGGTTCTTTTAAAAGCGCCTTTAAGCAACGCAGCTTTTCTGGCCCATCCTCTGTTAGAGGAATTGGTTTTTCCAGGATTGGGACGACCGGACAGAATTTTTTCTGCCGCCTAAAGCTGACGAGAGGGTAGTCTTTATGCACGTCTGCCAGGAAATATTTGTGCTTGCAGGCACTCTTTCCCCTGACCAAGTGCTCGTTAAGAGGGGCCCGGATGGCTCAGTTGGTAGAGCATCGGACTTTTGATCTGAGGGTCCAGGGTTCAGGTCCCGGTTCGGGCACTGCTTTTCAACTACCCGTGAGGTCCTTGAGGCCGCATCTCCCGGAAAGCGCCCGATCTCGTCTGATCTCGGAGGCTAAGCAGGGTCGGGCCTGGTTAGTGCCTGGATGGGAGACCACCTGGAAGGTTTTTCTGTTATTTACCCTATGGAAAAGACATTTTTCTAAAGAAAGGGGGCGCTCCCAACGGTGGACGCAGCCATCTCATGGGTGAATAAATCATTAACTGGCCTAAGGGGAAACATACAAATGTTTAAGGTCCCGGTCGATAAACGTTTAGAGACACTTTTTCCAGCATCCCTGGCTACAGCCAGCAGTGGCTACAATTGGAGTTTTTTTCAGGCATTAAGGAACCAGACAAAACAGATGCTTAGACATCCCTGCCCGATAGGCAGAGGAGTTATTGGATACTCCCAGAGCTCTGGGCTTTGCGGTAGAGGCTATAAAAAGACTCCATCCAGCAGGCGTCTCGTTGTCACTATTTTTAGTGCATATAAGAAGGCTTTTTTGGTTGAAGAACTGGGCGGCCGAGCCCCATGTAAAAGACTGCTGGCAGGTTTGCCCTTCCATGGAAAGATCTGGATAAATACATTCAGACTGTTTCAAGTGGCAAAAGTACCCCTTTTACCAGTCAAAGGAAGTTCCGGGGTCCTGCTTTTAAAAGGGCAGCTCCCCCCGGTTCCAGGGCCCTCAAATTTCAGGCAGTACGGTCCTCCTGCGCGATCAAACTTTTAACAATGAATCGCAAGGACAGGCCTCTGGGGATCGGTCCCCGACAGAAGGGGTCCGATCATCTGTGGCCGCAGGCTACAGATTAGAATTTCTAAAATTTCCTCCACAAGGAAGGCCTCAATGCGGGCAGCATTGGATCACCTGCTTTACCAGGGCATAAGGGTAGAGGTACCAGCCCAAGAACAGGGGCTTGGTTTCTATTCCAATCTGTTTGTCATACCAAGGCTCATCGGCAATGTCAGACCAATTTTGGACCTAAAAGGTTTAAATGCTTACCTATGGGTTCGCTCTTTCCGGATAGAATCCGTTTGGCCAGCAGCCGCCACACTCCAGAAGGATCGGGCTTCTATAGACATAAAGGAGGGTTACCTTCATGTACCAGGTCTTTCAGCCACATCAAATATTTTTGTTTTTACGCTTCGCAGTGATACAGCGTCACTTCCAATTTGTGGCGCCCCCCTTCGGGCTGGCTACGGCCCCCGGGTATTCACGAAGGTCCTAGCTCCTATTCTAGTCAGTCCAAAGGATCCAAGGGATCTCGGTCCTAGCATACCTGGACGACCTCTTAATCATAAGATCACTCGCTTCCTTGGTGGAATGCGTAGTAGCCCTCATGGTTCAGTACCTCGAGAGGTTCGGCTGAGTCCTAAACCGGGGAAAGATCAGCATTTCAACCTACAAAGCAGTTGAAATATCTCGGCACGAGATTAGACACAGAACAGAAGATGGATGTTCCTGCCCCTGGTAAAGGTCGAGGCTATCAAGAGATTGATTCAGTTGGTTCTAAGCAAAAAAGAGCCAACTATTCGCCTATGTATGCGATGGCCATGTTCGAGGCAATACCACACGCTTCCACGCTTGTGTCCTACAGGCAGCAATTCTAGCAGCTTGGTTCTGCCCAGTGGTCTGGAAGGCTGGAGAGCGGTCTTGAACAAGTTCACTCGCCAAGGAACTTGGGCAGAGGCGGAGAGGCAGCTGCCCATCAAGGTCTGGGAGTTCTGAGCGGCTCAGCTAGCCCTCCTGGCATAGACATCCAGATTACAGGGGTCCTCGGTGAGAAGTCATTCAGACAAGGCCACAGCGGTGGCATATAGGTGAACCACCAAGGGGGAACCAAGAGTCAAGCCACTCAGAGTGAGAGGAGCTTGGTTTTTCGGTGGGCAGAGGTTTATGTACCCTGCATATCGGCGACATTCATTCCCGAGGTGGACAACCTGCAGGCGTACTTCCTAAGTCGCCAAACCCTGTCGCCGGGGGAGTGGTCTCTGCATCCACAAGTTTTTTTCAGACAATCTGCCAGGAGTGGGGAGTGCCAGACGTGGAGGTCATGGCATCAGGATTCAACAAGAAGCTAGACAGGTTCATGTCTCGAACGAGGGACCCTATGGCCTGCGGAACCGATGTGTTGGTTTGCCCTTGGCATCAATCATAACTTCTATATGCATTTCCCCCACTGCAGTTACTACCCCGCCTGCGGCGCAGGATCATACCACAGGCTGGTTATCCTGGTAGCCCCAGCTTGGTACCGGAGGGCATGGTACTCACTAGTCCTGAAATTGGCAGCGGGAGGCCCTTGGACTCTTCCTCTAGGGCCAGACCTACTCTCACAAGGCCCGATCCTCCACCCTGCATTACGGCGTCTAAATTTGACGGCCTGGCGGCTGAATCCCTAATTCTCAGGGGTAGAGGTCTGTCTAGGCAGGTAATCCCTACCCTCATTAAGGCTAGAAAGCCGGCCTCCAGGGTAATTTGTTACAGGGTTTGGAGGGCCTACGTAGGCTGGTGTGAGTCTAAGAGATGGTTTTCCCGCAAGTATACCATTGATAGAGTATTAAGTTTTCTCCAGCTAGGAGTGGATAAAGGCCTGGCATTAAGCACGATCTAGGGACAGATTTCGGCCTTATCAGTGTGGTTTCAGAGGCCGCTGGCCGCCCACTCGCTGGTTAAGATCTTCGTACAGGGAGTCTTACGTGTTAATCCTCCAGTCAAATCACCACTTTGTCCATGGGACTTAAATCTTGGTCTGTCAACTCTACAGAAACAACCCCTTGAGCCGTTGGCTGAGGTACCTTTGGTTTTACTGACTGGAAAGTCGGTATTTCTGATCACCATAGTTTCGGCCAGGAGATTATCGGAATTGGCAGCCTTATCTTGTAAGGAACCATATCTCATTTTACATAAGGATAGGGCGGGGTTCCGTCCTCATCCTTCCTTTCTACCAAAGGTTATATCCAGTTTCCACCTGAACCAGGATGTGGTACTTCCATCCTTCTTCCAAAACCCACCTCTACAAAGGAGGGGTGACTGCATACGTTGGATATTGTCAGGGCCATAAAGGCCTATCTTAAAGCTACAGAGAAGGTTCGGAAAACAGATGTGGTGTTCGTTTTACCGGAAGGGCCCAAGATGGGTCAGGCAGCTGCTTGATCCACCATCGCAAGATGGATTAAACAATTAATCATTCAGGCCTGCGGTTTGAAGAGGTTGCCTCCTCCTTTGTCGGCAAAGGCCCATTCTACCAGGGCCATGGGCACCTCCTGGGCAGCACATCATCAGATCTCTATGGCTCGAATATGCAAAGCAGCAACGTGGTCGTCAGTCCACATGTTTACAAAATTTTATCAAATGGACGTAATAAGGAATGCGGATACAGCCTTTGGGCAGTCAGTACTACAGGCCGCGATTCAAGCTCCTCAGGATCTGAGGGGGCTCCCTTGATTTGATTTGAGATTTACATTTCTCGTTTAAGTTGGATTTACTAGTATTTGAGTATACCTCTAAATTAAATCCTTCTTTGGAAGATGTCTCCCTCCCCTCATTAAAGCATTGCTTTCGGACATCCCATATAGTAATGAATATGCCGCTCTGTGTCCCGTGATGTACGAGAAAGAAAAAGGGATTTTTAAATACAGCTTACCTGTAAAATCCTTTTCTTGGAGTACATCACGGGACACAGAGCTCCCACCCCTCTTTTTGGGAACATTTTGGGAGGCATACTGCTTGCTACAAAACTGAGGGACTCCCTCTAGGGGAGGGGGTTATATAGGGAGGGACTTCCTGTTTGTTTGAGATTGCCAGTGTCCACACCTGAAGGTACTCCATATAACCCATATAGTAATGAATATGCCGCTCTGTGTCCCGTGATGTACTCCAAGAAAAGGATTTTACAGGTAAGCTGTATTTAAAAATCCCTTTTTTCCCTTCCAGGTGACTCTGCATATGCACTGGGACCCCATCTAATGACTCCTTTCCGGAAGCCCCAAACCAGAGGAGAGAGAAAATACAATGAAGCACACATCAAAACCTGTGCAGTGGTGGAGCAAACATTTGGGCTCCTGAAGTCCCGTTTCCGCTGCCTGGATAAGTCCGGGGGGACCCTATTGTATTCCCCTACCTTCGTGCGTCAGATCATCGGTGCATGTTGCATTCTGCACAACTTTGCTATGAGAAAAGGCCTGCAGATTGACATGCGTGATGACCTGACCCCCGACCCACACAGTCCCCACCTGCCAGAGGAGAACAAGTCTGCTGATGGAAGAGCAGTCAGGAGGGTCCTCGCCGTAGGCATCTTTGGACACTAAACCAAAACATTATTCACACAGACAATGCATGCATGCACACCACTGATGTCCCTAGATCACACACACCACATCCACATCACATTGGATTAGCCCAAGTCCAGCATGTAGGACTTGGGAGCAGCAACGCCAGCGTCAAGGCCCCAATGATGTCGCTGTCCATTCATACACCTTTCACACGTCATTCATACAGCCGTGGGGATAACTTCTCCACCACGGCCGAGGGTGACACCCGTTACTGGCAGGAGTGCCACCCCCTCACATTCACACACCATTAACACTGTCCCCTGCACTCCTGACCGTGTGCAGTTAAAAATAAAATAAATAAATATCTCATAACCTGAGAAATAAAATAAAATATAAACTCATAACCTGAGTAATAAAATAAAATATAAACTCATAACCTGAGCAAGAAAAAAAAAAGAAAAATTAACCCCCAAAAAAAAACACCCTCATCTGGGATGACGGGGGCTCCTCCTTGTGGGCACTCTCGGGCTCCTCAGCTGCCTGGAGGGAGTGGGTGGGGGTGGGGGGGCATCTGGAGGAGGCTGATCCCTGGGTGGGCCACTCCTGGCAGCTGTTGGCTGCATGCCCTCCAAGGCCACGGCAATCCGGCTCAGATAGAGGTTGGTCTGGGCCTGCATTCTCAGCTGGCGGGTGATATTATGCCGCTGGGCACGCTGCCGCTGCCTCCCCTCTTCCCGGATGGCAGCTGTGTTGGCGTGGACGGCTGCTGTGAGGTGCCGTACATCAGCCTGCACCTCCCCCAGGCTGGTCACAACGTCCTGCACACCACTGGGCAGCTGCGATACGGAGCCCAGGCTGTCAGCGAGCCGGTCCAAGTGGCCAGCAATCTCCCCCATCTGCTGGGTTTGCCTGGCGTGGTCCATCGCCACCTGGTCCTGGACCAGATCAGACACCCCCCTGGTCTTACGGGTGGCCTTCCTGGGGCCAGGAGAAGGTTGTCCCCGTGGGGATGGAGTCGCCCTTGAGGGGCTACCGAGGATGGGTGAGGGGGTGACAGAGGGCCCTGCAGAAGGGGAGGACTCTGATAAAACCAAAATAAACTCCTGCTGAGGAACAGGCTCCTCCTCAACCATCTCTGCAGAAGTGGTGTGGGCACTCTCCTCCACCTCGGTGTCTTCAGCACCCAGGGGCTCGTCCTCAGGATCCCGTTGGGGTGGAATGGCCGGCAACAGATGATGGCCCAGCTCCGTCATCTGTGGATGACACAAAGCAGACACATGTTGGTGGTCCCACACACTTGGCACATGTACCCCCCCCCACATGCAACACACCAAATAGGGGATAAAAAACACTTACCTGTCCTGGAGCCTTCCTCCATAGAATCATAGCCTGGTACCCCCTCCAACTGCTCCCTCTCCAGGCAGCGGGTGACCACCTCCTCCTCTGTGGTCAGGCTGACCGCACATGGGGGTCCACCACCTGTGCCCCGCTCATGGGTCCGAATGGTGGCCACCTTGCCACGGACCTTGCGCCGCAGGTCGTTTATTTTCTTCTGGATATCACCAGCAGTCCGGGTGGAGTACCCCAACACATTCACCCTGCCAGCAATGGTCTCCAGGATGGCCTGCTTCCTCTCCCGGCTGGTCTTCCGACTTTTCTTTCCGTGGAGAAAGTCATTATAAGTCTCCATAGCGGAGATTACCACAGAGACCTCCTGGGCATTGAAATTGAGGTTCCTCCTCTCTTTGGGGGGAGCGGGAGGAGCCATTACAGAGCAAAAGTAACTTCCCTGGGGTGGAGGGAAACGGAAATACTTTTGCGCCGGAATGGCGCTTCCGCTGGCGCTTTTATACGCGCAACGGAACACATTGCGCTGACGTTTCCAGTGAAGTGGTGCCGACGAAAGTTGTGAGCATGCGCACAGGGGGCCGAGTGAAGCCTAACTCACTGCGCATGCTCCGTGGATGATGCGCTGAACGCAAGCCTCTGCGCTGGGCTCCACCCATCATTTACATATGATCACACCCACTTCCACTTGCGTCGGGTTGCGCCAACGCATCTTCGTTACTCCGTCGCAAAGTAACGGCCATGCGCTTGGTGAATGCTGTACTTCACTCGCTAGTTTGCGTCAGCGCAGCATATATGCGTTGCGCTACGCTGGCGAAAAGATGCGCACATCTACCTGAATCTGGCCCATACAGGTGAAGAAAAAAAGCCCCAAAGCACAATGCTGTCACCACCATGCTTCACTGTGGGTATGTTTTTTTTTTTTTTGTGATGCACAGAGTTGGTTTTGCAGCATATTTTTGGAATTATGGGCAAAAAGTCCTATCATGGTCCTATCATGGTCTCATCAGATCATTTTTCGTCATGAAAAAACAACGTTTTTAAAAAATTTTGTTTAAATTGATCGTGGGTTTTTTGGGTTCTGAAAAACAACAATATTTTTTTCTCGAACATGCTGCATTTTTTAACAACGTTTTAAACTATGTCGGTTTTTCAGGTTGTAAAAAATGATCGTGTGTGGGCTAAAATGACGTTAAAAACCCGTGCATGCTCAGAAGCAAGTTATGAGACAGGAACGCTCGTTCTGGTAAAACTAGCGTTTGTAATGGAGTAAGCACATTCATCACGCTGTAACAGACAGAAAAGCGTGAATCGTCTTTTACTAACAGGAAATCAGCTAAAAGCAGCCCCAAGTGTGGCGTCATCCGCATGGAACTTACCCTTTATAGTGCTGTGTTTTCTACGTTACCGCGCTTTGCTAGAGCATTTTTTAAAAATGACCGTGTGTGGGCAACGTTGTTTTAATGATGAAGTTGGAAAAAACAAAGTTTTTTCTACATTCCGAAAAAGACGTTTTTTTCATGCCGAAAAATGATCGTGTGTACGCGGCATAACACATTTCCCCCCCATGCTTTTGGCAGACTTGTTGAAGATTTTTTCAAACTGTAGCCAGATTTGGATGTTTTCTTAATAAGAAAAGCTTTCCATCTAGCCACTCTATCCCACAGCCCAGACATACAAAGAATATGGAAGATTGTTGTCACAGCCAGTTCTTGCCAGAAATCACAAGGTCACATTAAGGTGGAAACACTTATAACATGATTGGTCTGATTTCTTTACATCACAAAAACTTGGCATACAATATGTACAGGGGTGTGCAAGCTTCTTATATCCACTGTATAACCACTTGCCGACCACAATACATATATATACTGTATATATACGTTGCGGCTTGCAAGTGGTTTACCAGGGTAATGGCTGAAGCTATCAGCCATAACCCCAGTTTTTATTTTTTCAGCTGGCGATTGTCTTTTCCATGAAAGTGGTCTGAGCGGCTAATAAGCCGCTGGATCACTTTCAGAAGCAGCAGGAGGGGTGTTTTTTTTGGGGTTTACCGTTTTTTTACAAAGCGCCTGGGAAATGATCCAACAGTTCACATGGCTGGCCATAAAGGTTGCCAGAGACCAGATTGTCTCTGATTGCTTCTAAGGTCTTGGAGGACTGGAGCAACGTCGTGACGTCACTTCCCATTAAAGCACAAGATCACTTTTTTTCTGTGATCTTTTGCTTTTTAGGGTAGAGGAGAGATTTAGAGTCTTATTGACCCCGGATCTTTCCATAAAGAGGGCCTGTCATCTCTTATTTCTATTACAAGGAATGTTTACATTCTTTGTAATAGGAATAAAAAAAATCAAAGGGGCAGTGTAACAATTAACCACTTCATCCCCGGACCATTTTGCTGGTCAATGACCGGGCTACTTTTTGCAATTCGGCACTGCGCCGCTTTACCTGACAATTGCGCGGTCGTGCGACGTGGCTCCCAAAAAAAATTCCTTTTTTTCCCCACAAATATAGAGCTTTCTTTTGGTGGTATTTGATTACCTCTGCGGTTTTAATTTTTTGCGATATAAACAAAAATAAAGCGACAATTTTGAAAAAAAAAATGAATATTTTTTACTTTTTGCTATAATAAATATCCCGCAAAAATATATATAAAAAAACTTTTTTTCCTCAGTTAAGGCCGATACGTATTCTTCTACATATTTTTCATTAAAAAAAATTATCGCAATAAGCGTTTATTGATTAGTTATAGCGTCTACAAAATAGGGAATAGTTTTACGGCAGCCGAGACGACCTGCCGCCGTAAAATGGCCATAGAGTGGTCGGCAAGCGGTTAAATAAATAATAAAAAAAATAAAATTTAAAATGCCCCCATCCCTCCATTCTTGCATGCATATGAAAACAGTGTTTGCACCACGCATGTGAGGTATGGCCGCAAACATTAGAGCGAGAGCAATAATTCTAGTGCTAGACTAGGCTAGGTAACCTGTAAAGAAAAATGAATACAATTTTAAAATTTGACATGTTAGGTATCCATTTACTCAGCATAACATTATCTTTTATATTTTACCCAAAAATTGGGTTATATATTGAGGTTTTTTTTTTTGCATTGAAATTCATTCAAGTGTATTCTTTCCAAAAAAAATGCGTTTGAAAAAAGGCTATACGAATACCTTCTAAGCCCCTTAGGTAGCTAAGAGCAGAGGTCATGTGATCATCACTTATTAAAAAAAAAGTGTATATATGTATATATATATATATTTCATTCATCTTGAATTCTGGCTCTGGTACAATGATCACAATGGTTGCTTGCTGTACCCCACCCTCCAATCACAAAAAGCATTGCATTGTTTTTTGGCTGGAGTTCAGCTTTAGGATGCTTATGTGCATCTGTCACAGACATAACTTCAACTGAACAGTGGATGGACAGTAGATTTTTCCACCCCGCACTGTTCCAATAATGATCTGAAACAAGACCCCATATGTATAATACTAGAGATTACGGATTCATGGATCAGTGAAATATTTGCCTTGAAGTTTCTAATGGTTCAGTATAAGGTCATACATCCAGCTGTAAGCAGGAAATGCAGACTACAGCATTATAATGATTATCCAGGGCAAGAGTCTGTGAGATAGATAGCTTCAGTCCTCTGATCCCAACTGAATCCATATATACTGTATTTTCCTGTACTTGGGAATCAGAAGAGTACTGAAGAATTCAACCCATTTCTAAAGCTGTGAGATACTAAGGCCGCGTACACACGATCAAACCGATCCTATGAAAGTGGTCTGCAGACCAGTTTCATCGGACCAATTCGATGGTAAGTACGGCCTATCGGACCGTTGTCCGTCGGACCAAAGTTTTAAAACTTGCTTTAAAATCTGTCAGACGGACACCTGTCCGTCTGACAGATTCGATGGTTAGTACGCAAAAGCATCGGACCAAAAACCCACGCATGCTCAGAATCAAGTCGACGCATGCTTGGAAGCATTGAACTTGGTTTTTCAGCACGTCATGTTCTACGTCACCGCGTTCTGGTCTGATCGGATTTTTGGTCCGATGGTGTGTACACACATCAGACCATCAGACCACTTTAGCCTGGTCCAATGAAAATGGTCCGTCGGACCAGTTTCATCGGACCGGTCTGATTGTGTGTACGTGGCCTAATAGCCACTGTCAATGAAGATCAGATTCAAAGAGAAGTTGTGGCCATACACCAGTTGTGGCCATAAACCTGCTCCAGGTTCCGAAAGCCAACTTCAAGTCCAAAGGAGAAAGAAGATTCGCGATCCAAGGCCCCAGACTATGGAACGCTTTACCAACCAGCATTCGGTTGGAGGAGAACCACCTAGCATTTAGGAAAAAGGTCAAGACTTTTCTCTTTTGATATCAAAGGAGACAGGAACAACAAGCACCCAGAATTTTGTAGAATTTTGTTCAAATGATTGTATGAAATTAAAAAACAAAAATCTGTAAAAGCATTCAACAGTACCATTATTTACGCGACAATTATTTCACTCAATTGCTATATTACTTTAGATTTCAGAATGCACATTACAAGAAGATTTTTCCTGAACAAAAAATACATTCACGGCTAGAATTTGATTAGCTTTCATTCTTCTTCTTTTCTTGCCACTACAGTTGAAAACAATCGACAATTTTGCCCCAATAACTATATATATATAGTAGGTGAGGTTGAAAAAAGACACAAGTCCACCAACCTATGTGTGTGATTATATGTCAATATTACATTGTATATCTCTGTATGTTGTGGTCGTTCAGGTGCTTATCTAACAGTTTCCTAAAACTTTCGATTCCCCCACTGAGACCACCGCCTGTGGAAGGGAATTCCACATCTTACAGTAAAGAACCCTCTAAGTAGTTTAAAGAGGAAGTAAACCCTATAAAAAAAAAAAAAAACCTGCAAGACAAAGCCATAATAAGGTAGTATGACTAGCATGTCCGCGATGTCCGCCAGGTACCCGCTATTGGCAGTCACAGAGCCAGGGATGTGAATCTCTGTGTGTAAACACAGAGATCCACATCCTGTCAGGGAGAGGAGACCGATGGTGTGTCCCTTGTACATAGGGACAACCATCGGTCACCTCCCCCAGTCAGTCCCCACCCCCCACAGTAAGAATCATCTGCCAGTCACATTTATACAGTAATTAGTGCATATTTATAGCACTGTTCGCTGTATAAATGTGAATGGTCCCAAAAATGTGTCAAAAGTGTCCGATTGTGTCCGCCGTAATATCGCAGTCCTAACAAAACTCGCAGATCACCGCCATTACTAATATAAAAAAAGTAATAAAAAAAATGTCATAATTCTATCCCCTATTTTGTAGGCGCTATAACGTTTGCGCAAACCAATCACTATACGCTTATTGTGATTTTTTTTTTTACCAAAAATATGTAGAAGAATATATATCGGCCTAAACTGAGAAAAAAAAAGGTGTTTTTTTAAATGGGATATTTATTATAGCAAAAAAGTAAAAAATATTGTGTTTTGTTTCAAAAGTGTTGTTTTTTTTTGTTTATAGCGCAAAAAAATAAAAACGCAGAGATGATCAAATACCACCAAAAGAAAGCTCTATTCGTGTGAAAAAAAGGATGTCAATTTTGTTTGGGAGCCAAAAGCTGAAATTTCACCTGGGCAGGAAGGGGGTATATGTGCCCAGTAAGCAAGTGGTTAATACTACTATTCCTTTATATTGACTTTTAACATCTACAAATACAGCAATTTAGAATTTGGGTGAAAGGTTTAGCACTGGGAAACACTTTTTGATAGATAAAAAGTGCATTTTATATATATCTATATAGATCAGACTAAAATGAGGGACACACGAGGAAGAATGAGGGACAAAGGGACATTGCTCCAAATCAGGGACAGTTAGGAGCTATGCATACCTCCCAACATTTTGAGATTGAAATGAAGGACACCTACTAGCAAAAATGTATGTAGGCATAGGACACGCCCCCTGCCAGGAGCAGGAGTGTTTCCTAATTGAGATTATACACTTGAACCCACCTACCTATTTACCCTTTCCACCCCTCCAAAAAAGAAGCGTACAATGTGGACATTGAACTTTTTCAATTCTCTTCTATTACCCTGGACAGCAAGAAGATAGAGGTGACATGCCGCCCAAAATATTTAGCAGCTCCTACAGGGGGTAGTTCCATGCAAGTCTAGGGTTCCTCCAGAGGTTAGCATTATCCAAAATCACATACAGATACCTTTCTTCCGCCAATAAAAGAGATAACATTATTGTATTTTATATTGGTGAAATAAGGCTATTTACCGTATATATTAGTGTGATTTTTTCGTATTTATTTGAATTAGAACTATAGGCAATTTTTTTTTTTTGGGGGGGGGGGATTTTGGATAGAGTGAAGCCCTATACACACTATCAGTTTTCCTGATGGTTTTCTCTTTAGGTTTACCAAAACCATCTAATATGAGGTCAAACCTCAAGAGTTTCAATTTGTATGCAATCAGGCAGGCCCTTGCACTACATGGTTTTGGTAAATCTGAAGAGAAAACCATCAGGAAAACTGATAGTGTGTATGGGGCTTAAGGCCTCGTACACACGACCGGTTTCCTTGGCAGAATCCATCAAGAAACTCGGTGAGAGAGCTTTTTTTGCCAAGGAAATCGGTCGTGTGTACGTTTTTCATCGAGGAAACTGTCGAGGAACTCGACGAGCAAAAAAGAGAGCAAGTTCTCTTTTTCCTCGACGGGAGTCTAAATTGGCTCGTCATGTTCCTCGTCGGGCTGCTTTTCGACGAGAAACTCAAGCATGTGTATGCTAAGAAACCCGTGCACCTTTGGTAAAAGTAGCGTTTGTAATGGAAATAGCACATTTGTCGCGCTGTAACAGACTGAAAAGTGCAAATGTTTCTTACCAAACTTTTTCCTAACACGCAGTAACATGAGATTAGCAAAAGCAGCCCCAAGGGTTGTGCCAGTGGAATCGAACTTCCCCTGCCGTAGTATGTGTTGAAATCACCGCGTTTAAGAACGAGGAGATTTGGTCTTGACAGTGTGTACGCAAAGCAAGCTTGTCGAGTTCCTCGACAAGCCTAATAAGGAACTCGACGAGGAAAACAATGTGTTTCCTCGGTCGTGTGTACGAGGCCAAAGGGAGAGTTATAACCCCTGTCAGATTTTCTTTTGCCATCTGTGTCTGATTGCAGAGATTTCCCTTCACTTCCTGTTCCATAGCCAAACAGGAAGTGAGAGGAAAACCTGGCAAATTAAAGTAATTGTAAACCCTTGTTCTAAATATAAATAAATAACTGACACATGATACTTACCTCCACTGTGCAGTTTGTTTTGCACAGATTGGCCCCGATCCTCAACTGCTGGGGTCCCCCGGCGGCGTTATAAGTTCCTCTCCACACCACTAAACCCCCTAGAAGAAGCGCTCTCCCTAAGGGTTATCGTGAGGGCAGGCTTCCGAGTCTAGCATTTGCGTCTATAGACACAGTATGCCGGACTCGGCCCCGTCCCACAGCGCCCTCGTCATTGGATTTGATTCACAGCAGCAGGACCCAATGGCTGCGCTGCTATGAATCTATCCAATCAAGAGCTGAGACAATGGGCAGAGCGTGTCTCCGCCGAGGGAATGAATGGGCTCAGGTGAGTAAAACGGGGGGGGGGGGGGTGGGCTGGGGGGCAGCTCAGTGTCAGAAGTTTTGATGAGGGTTTACAACCCCTTTAAGGGCATTCCTTGGGGACCCCCAGGTCACCAGAACTAGTGTCCCCATTGGAATATTTTCCAGCTATTACTTTTCTGGGGCAACTCAAAATGTAGGATTTTATTTTACTTTCACTTTCAATGCTAATGGTAAACAGGCCAAATGGGTGAATCTCCTTAATGGGGACACAGAGAGCAAAAAAAACTGACAAGCATTCTAATCCCTCTCCACACTATCGCCCTTAAAAGGTACAGACGTACCCATATGGCGATTCGCAGGAACTATCCACTATATCGGCGTCAGCCAGTCGGCAAGTGTTTAAAGTGTATTTTTTCCAAATAAATTGCATTTGTAAAACCACTGCGCAAACACTGTGTGCCAAAAAATTTAAACAATTGCCATTTTATCCCCTAGGGCAGTGATGGCGAACGCGTGGCACGCGTGCCGCTCCCGGCACGGCAAGCCGTTTTGGTGGGCACGCTGCGAGACTGTAGAAATGTCACTGAAAAAATAATGAATCGTAAAAAAAAAACGTACACCGCACCTACAAACTACATTTCCCACACTTCCCTGTGCTAGTGGTGACGTGTCCGAGTGGGCGTGACATAGAATGAGCGCTCGGAGGTCACATGCTAGCTTCCTAACCAATCAAAGTGTCTGAGACACACTGGCAAAAAAAATATCAGCGCTGGCTGACGTGCTGGACGTGACTAGGAGCATGAGGAGAAGACGTGCGGCGGAAAAGAGCTGCAGGACTCAAAAGGTGAGGTTTGGCATAGTTGAGAGCTAAATAGGGAGGGACAACATGGCAGAATTTGAGACTGATACTGAGCTGCTGAGATAATATTCCAAGTGCCTGCCCTACACACTCTGTATATGGGGGCTGAGGGTTAATGGGGACTGTAGTTCTGCAACTTGAGTAGGATGTGATGTAAAGGCCCATTTATTTTATTTAGAACATTCAACCGTGCTCTGTTCACCTAGCATGGTCAGCCAGTTTATTACATACTCGATAATGTCCAGATTTTATAAAGTGCAATGAATCATCTGAGATTATTCAAAACTCATCTCCATGCTAATTTTTTCCTCATAATGTCTTTTATGTGTACTTTGCTCCAGCGCTGCGTAAAGACCGATGAAGTACTCAGTCACTGACCAAAAGGTCTGCTTTTTGTGGCTTCCAGTGGAAGGATTCTACAGGGCCCTGTAGAATCCTTCCACTGGAAGTCACAAAAAGTACTTCATCGGTCTTTATGCAGTGCTGGAGCAAAGTACACATAAAACACATTATGAGAAAAAATGAGCATGGAGATGAGTTTTGAATAATCTCAGATGATTCATTGCACTTTATAAAATCTGGACATTATCGAGTTTGTAAAACTGGCTGACCATGGTCATGTAGGTGAGTGCAATGGTCAGGTAGGTGGTGCAAGTAATTTAGTGAGCAATGCAGGTATGGTCAGTCATGTAGGTGAGCAATGCATTTATGGTCAGGTCATTTAGGTGAGCAATGCATTTATGGTCAGTCATGTAGGTGAGCAATGCATTTATGGTCAGTCATGTAGGTGAGCAATGCATGTATGGTCAGTCATGTAGGTGAGTGCAATGGTCATGTAGGTGAGTGCAATGGTCATGTAGGTGAGTGCAATGGTCAGGTAGGTGAGTGCATATTTCACAGTGCATTCTGCATTATTTTTGGTCCCTTAGGGCTCATTCAGAGGGATGATCAGTCCCATCCTCTGTACAGAGACGCTGGCAGGTTTAATTCTGTGTTGGCACTTTGAAGAAAATATGTTGGTTTTGCGTCACGGTTTGGGCACTCGGGCTCAAAAAGGTTCGCCATCACTGCCCTAGGGTCTCTGCTAAAAAAAAATATATAATGTTTGGGTTATTAGTAATTTTCTGGAAAAAAATACTTGTAAATAAAAATGAAAATACCACTTTGTGAATCGAGCCCACTGTCATTACTTTTGTGTCTATGGATTGCATACAAAATGAACAGGGGGCCATACACTGTTGTCTTTTTTTTTTGTTGGGCTGAACAAAAAAACAGCTTTGCTCCATCTACACAAACGAGGTGAATGGAAAAATTCTCTCATTATTATATTCTGACAGTGGTATGGTACCTGTTTTCGTCAGAATACACTGATCAAAGGCTACAGCTGCCACATCTTATGTTATGGTGATGGGGAGAGGGGAGGTGTTTTGTACTCCTAACACACTTCTGTTTAAGGTGACAACTCTGCACCTCTATCAATACAATACAGCGAGTGTTGTTATCCTAGGATAGGAAGTGTGATACTGGAAGGCTCTCCAGGTGACAATAAAATAAAAATAAAAATAATGCTCTCACTACATATAAGAACTGGTAAGCTGCAATGAATTCCATTTTAGTTTTTTGGTTTAGATGCAACTTAAAAAGAATATTCAGTCTAATACATAAACATCTCATTAAGTCTCATTAAAACCTTTTTAAAAAGATAAGGAATAAAAATAAGATATTGATAAATTGTTGATTGCCTTTGCCCATTAATCAAGACTATCTCATGCTCTGTGGGCCAAAGCTTTTTTTGTTGAAGGTGACTATTTGTCTAATTGTGTATATTATTCCTGCAAGTCATCGTTTATTCACATCAAGCAAAACATTTGGTTTTGGCACTCAAAGGACATCCATTTAGTTGTAATAGCTTTGGTAACATTAAAAGGCTTCCAGTAAATAACATTAGATCCGTTTTTAGAACTCAAAATAACTGATGACTTCTGGTGGTAATGGTTAAAATAGGGCATTCAGGACTGCCCTCAGACAGAATTTTAAACATACAGTAAATGTGAAGAAAGAAGAAAACTCCCTTTGAAGTATATATAACAACATGCTCCAACCAGTTATGTCTTAGGTATGTAAAAGGGTAAATGTCCTCCACAAGACAGATAAATTGATTATTAAAAGGTGTGAGCTCTTTTGGATCAATAAACTACAAAGGCTATGGCCAAATGACCCCAGCAAAGATTTTTACATACATGAGTAATATAATTTGTGTCACTTGATGTAATCAATATTTAGACCCTCTTTATACTGGGGCGCTTTGCAGGTGCTATAACGCTAAAAATAGTACTAAACAAGAAAAAGCTGCGCAAATATAAACATTACAGTGTAGAACTCCAATAGTAGTCCTGAGTAGAGTAAATGAAAGTCCCGTCATGCAGGTGATGAATAAAATAAAAAATCCATTAATCAAGTGCGGAACATGTTATGCATCTGATGGAAACTGATAGCAGAAACAATTATTCTTTCCTCCAGATAGATGGTGACATCAAATGCAAAAAAACTCAGAAACAGTGCATGGATAGATAAACACCTCCACCTTTTAATCACACCGCCCCTTACCAGAGGGGAAGATCCCAACTAGAGATCTTCTGACAGCAGATGGCTTAATCCCCAGCCAGGGGTTAACGTGGCAGGATATCCAAAAGTCGAGATTCCTCCAACAGTGGACCGATGATCCGAGTTGTAATGACACCAGTATGGAGAAGAAAAAAAGCTACATAGTGTGAACCCATATAACTTGTTTAATAAAAAAATTAAAATCACACTTACAGGAAAGTAGATAAAATTCGCATGTGAAAAATATAGCCGGCCGTCTAGCACACCCGTTCACTCCGGGACACAGTTTGCGGTTTAAAGGACGTCAGCACGCCGCTACCCTACAGCTAAAAATAGTGCCTGCAAAGTGCCCCGAAAGAGCCGCTGCTGTCCATTGTGAAAGCACTAAGGGGTTTCACATTGGAATGGGACGGAAAAAAAAGAAGCACCTTTGGAGCGGTGAAGGAGTGGTGTGTATACCGCTCCTGCCCATTGAAATTAATGGGCACCAAGGCTATACCGCTGGCAAAGTGCTGCTGCAGCAGCTCCAGTATTTAGGAGTGTAGGGGACCAGTATTGGACAGAAGTCCCTCCCCGTTTCTTCTTGGGTAACTTACATACCTGTCTTTGTGGCCACCATCTTGCACCTATTTCTACTGGCCAGAGGCCTGCTCACAACACTCCCAGCCTGAGGCCTAATTCTTGAAATAAAGGAATGTCCACACTATGTTGCATTTTTAGTGCTTTACTGTATTTATTATTTTCCGATTGATACATCAACATTCTGGCAGAACGTTAGTGCATTATGTCAACATTGACATAATCACTCATCAGTCTTATCAATGCAGAACACAATGATTCATCTTCCGTTATCATCTCATTATGGGATAACAATATGGTTGGGACTTCTTCTCCAAAAGTATGCTAGTTCCTGAGTCCAATATTACCACTCCCACAATGTTTCCTATGTAACTCTGCCCAGCCGGAAATGATCCCTGATGTTATATGCTTCCAGGTGATCCGATCACATTCACATTAGGAGACTTTGACACAGGTCCAGAGGCCAAAATTATTAAGCTACAGAACCTGCAGAAGAAGGTCAGGGGTAGACAAGACAACTCTGGAAAGTCTTCATATGTTTGGCATCACTCTGCCTGGGAGTCCAGTTCTGTACAGGACTCTTTCCAGTGACTTAAGCTCAGCCTCACATGTTAAAGAGTCAGGGTTATCTGTTCCCATACCCTGCTCTTCTGGGGTCCCATCCACAAATTAAATTAAATTTGTTGGGTGAGCGGAAGCCAGTGGAGGGATTGACAGTGAGTAGTAGCAGACACAGAGCGATTGGTAAGGTGGATGAGTCTGGCAGCAGCATTCATGATGGGCCAAAGGGGGATAACCTATGTAGAGGTAAGCTAATGAGAAGGGAGTTACAGAAGTCGAGGCGAGAGATGACCAGGGAGTGAATTAAGAACTTTGCTGTGTCATTGGTTAGAAAGGGTTGTATTTTGGAGATATTGCAAAGGTCAAGGCGGCAAGATTTGGACAGTGATTAGACGTGGGGCTTAAAATCGAGTTCAGAGACCAGGGCTTATAGTTGTGTCATCATATTTCACAAAGACATCAGGGGAAGGGGTACATGGGGGAGGAAAAATTATAAGTTCGGTTTTGGATACATTGAGTTTGACGAAGTGGTGTGACATCTAAACTGATATATCGGAGTAAATTAGTGATACGTGAGGAGACAGAGGCAGTGAGCTGAGGGGTAGAGAAATAGATTTGGGTATCGTTGGCATAGAGGTGGTATTGGAAGCCATGGGAGGCTATCAGCTGACCCAGGGAGGAGTTGTAGATTAAAAATAGGAGAGGTCCAAGAACAGAACCTTGGGGGACCCCAACAGAGAAGGGAAGAGGATAGGAGGAAGTAGAATTGTAAGTAATGCTAAAGGAGAAGTTGGATAAGTAGGAGAAGAACCAGTGACGAGTACATTCACAGAGACCAAAAGCATGGAGTTATTTGAGGAGGAGGGGGTGGTCAACCGCATCAAAGGCAGCAGAAAGGTCCAAGAGTAGGAGTACCGAGTAGTGTCCATTGGTTTTGGCCATTAGTAGATTGTATGTTAGATTTAGGAGAGCAGTTTCTGTGGAGAGTTGGGGACGAAATCCAGACTGAAGGGGATTGAGAAGGCTATTATCAGCAAGGTGATGGCTCAGTCGGTTGTAGACTAGACGTTCAAGGAGTTTGGATAAAAAGGGGAGCAAGGAGATGAAGCGTAGTTTGTTTCTTTTAAGAATGGATGTGTCCATAAACTTGGCTCAATCTGAAAATAAGAAAATAAGCAATAAGACAGAACATCCTGTCTGCACACTAAAAACCAAGTAACAATGCAGAATTCATTGAGGGCACAATGTAACATTGACAGAAAACATCCACCTAGGTCTCCGTCTAGAGCCGTCACATCATCAATAAGGGACTAGATCAATGACCACCAGAGGGGCTCTTGGTGAGAGGCCACAGGAACCGCTCCCCACAGAGAGGCAAAGATACATAATAATAATAAAAAAAAATAGGGAGAAAAAAAAAAAAAAGGGGGGGGGGGGAGTGACCATGTATAAAAGGAGGGGACCATCACACTGCCTCCACCATGTTTTAAAACAGTTGGTACCCGTTGAAAGTGAAATAAGAGGGAAGAAGAAGCTTTAGAAAAAAGGATCAGAGAAAGAAGAGGGGGGGAGAGGGGGCACTGTTCAATCAGGGGGGGGGGGGAATCTTCTCCACACTTTTTACTTTCCAAATTATGGTACAGATTAATCTTAGTTTCATCCACTCAAAGAAACCCCTCAATGCTTTTCCGCTAGGATAGCAGACAACTTGTCTGGCTTTCACCATTTCCAGGACAATTTGTTTTTAGCAAATGGAAAGGAACGGTGGGGGACCTCCAGACCTCGCTATAGAATCTGGCCGCCACAAATATTCTTCAGGCTTGTGAATCAGGTTTTCACCTTGTGTATTTCGTGAACCCTCAACTGTGTTTGCTCTTGTCCCAGAAGTCTTGCACTCAGCGGCGACTTACGGAGGTTGACGTAGACGAGGGAATATATAAAATTGACAGTGCGATACAAAAACGCCTCACTCCTGGACAGAGTGTCCTTCACTTGTCTGGATGTTGTGAATAGGTTTTTCTTTACCATCCGCAGTACAGCCCCTAAAGCACCGCGGGGACGCCCCAGAGAAGGTTGTCCTGCACAGGGATCATGTACCACCCACAACACTTTATAATTGCCTCTTCAAAGTGTATTGATATCCAGACCTTTAGAGGCATATGTTGCTGAACTCACCAGTAGCCAGATCCAAAGATTCTGTTCTTTCCCCTCAGAACATACCATCTAACTGTGAGAGCTGAGGATTGGACACTCCTAATGTTGCTGCAAATCTGCGATGGATGACCCCTTGTTTTCAAAGGTCCTACAAAAGTTTCCATGAACGCATACGAGCTGTAGGTTAACAGCAACAGATGCCCGGTTCAGTGAATGCAAAATACCACACTTAAAGGGCTATTTGGGTATAATGAAAAAGCTCAGAGTTAGGAATTTTTTTTCTTAATAGCTTGCAGCGCCGGTTTTTTAAGACACCTTAATGCAGTCACAAAAATCCGCTGTTTTCATGTCCTCAGCAGCCCTTGTTTGTTCCACCAAGAAAATTCCTGGGGACGGAGACCCGGGGTAAACAGAGGGTTCGAAAAGTGGCGCCAGAGGTGCTGCGGAGATTTAAAATATGTTTAGCTTCTAGTCTGATCCCACAACTGAGGGAGAACGACAGAGACGGACACATTATTTCTTGGGCGGTCTGATACTTCCCCCTGATAAGCCCACAAATGGGAGATCTCCCTGTCCTGACACAGGAGCTCCATTCTCCAGAGCGGCCTGGGCCGGGCTGAATGGAAGCGGGTCACTAATGAGCCAAGGAGGTTGCATGATAATACTAAGTGTCAGGCAACCCAACCCCCCTCAGCATCAATCAGTTAGGTTGTTTTCCAAACGTCCATCACTGTTCACCCTGTATTGGCTCTGTGGCTCTTATTATCCCAAAGCATTCAGAGATTAGCACTGGAATCTTTTTAGGTCCGCACTCACATGCAATCGGAACGTTCTAAACTAGAAACTACAGGTACACCTTAGGTATGATTAGTCATTTTGACTGAGTACAGCCTACCGAACCACGACGGAGGAGTCTTTGACCACCTACGCAGATCATCTGATAGTTTTTAAAAGGGGGGTAGTTCAGTTAACTAAATTGGATGGGCGGTGTCAGGGAGATGCCCAGGTAAGGCAGGGCATCTTCTTGCGCAATTGAAAGAGTAAGATTTCGATATGCGCCGCGTAACTGTGAGGTGGCAGGGAAATATAAGGCGCTGAGACTTAGAGTCGTTTCAGATATGTGCCCGTACCCACCAAACTAGATGCGCCCAAATTTACCTAACTAGGGTCATTTGCGACCGGCAAGGAACGTTGACCGGGGACGCCAGAGCAATAAAATGTCGTCCGCAAACATCGCGCATTTAATTGCTCGCTGGGCGCATCAGTGTACTCCCAGAATGTCCGGATGCGTTCTATCTTGATGGCCAGGGGTTCCAAGGCCATAATGAACAGCAAGGGGGATAAAGGACAATGCAAATGATGGTTGGGGGGATTTTTCCCAATTCACGAACGGATTAGCACCATACGGTGTAGTATAAAAAAGAGGTAATCCCACGATAAGGAATGGCTACATAATCCAACGACAGGAGCGCTCCCGCGCGTATCTCGTCCGTCCGGCGCAAAGTTATTTCTACAAAAGGCTGCTTTATCTTTACTCCAACCCAGATGGACAAAAAGGAGGCCACAGGTCAGCGTAGGTTGTTAAGAATGGAGGAGCTCAATCTGGGCTGCAGCTACAGCAGCGTCTTCTTACCGACGATAAGAGCTAGCTGAGCACCCCCACTTGCAGGACAACACCTCTGTCATGTTTTACAGTTGGCGTTGTGTGCTTGTCTGTCAAATTTTACAGCCAAATTATGGAGGAAGACATCATAGGTCTCCATAGCCGAGATGATGGCTGATGTTTTTTGGCAGCTCCTGGCCATTAAAGTTCAGCTTGTGAATGGTTTTCTCCTGTGTGTTTGCGGGGAACGGGAGCAGCCATCTCAAACTTTGACAAAAGTAACATCACTGCGGGGAGGGGGAGTCATTCAGGATATACTTTAGTGCCGAAATGGATCATCCACCACGCTTCTACGGGCGCATTTAAATTCTTCTTTCCTCGCCCAACGGATGGCTAATTGCGCTGACGTTTCCTTTTTGAACGTGAAGTGGTGCCGACGGAAGTTGTGAGCATGCGCACAAAGGGGGCGAGTGGATTTTTTTTTCTTAATAGCCTCACTCACTGCGCATGCTCCGTGTTTTTCCTCTCAAGTTGATGTATTTCTTCGCTGAACGTAAGCCTCTGCGCTGGGCTCCGCCCATCATTTACATATGATCACACCCACTTCCCCTTGCGTCGGGTTACGCCAGCGCATTATCGTTACTCTGGCGTCACTAATCAGGAGTTTGATTACGCGCTAAAACCCCTCAGCTCAATCAGTTTTGTTTTCCAATACCAC
This sequence comes from Rana kukunoris, assembly GCA_029574335.1. Classification (NCBI taxonomy): domain Eukaryota; kingdom Metazoa; phylum Chordata; class Amphibia; order Anura; family Ranidae; genus Rana; species Rana kukunoris. The sequence goes on along the minus strand of JAJQKJ010001297.1, from coordinate 141,525 downwards.
ACTGCCCTGTACTTGCGCTGAAAGGGTCGTACAGCACAGAGAGAAACAACATGCAAAAACGTAAATGAGAAGCGTTACTCTGGAGCATTAAGATTAATTTGCTCTCATCTACCTGAATCTTTTAAAAAGGAATCAGTTAACTATTATGTCTCTATACCCTGTAAACAGTCATTTCAGCAAAAAAAAAATTTTTTATTTACAACTCCTGTCATCACACAATTCCCGTCGGAAAATCTGATCTTGTGTACAAGGCTTTAGAGTCAACTCCAGACTTTTTACCTGCTTAATTGATGAAGAAATAACAAAGGAGTAACCCACAACTGGCCATGAAGCTTTTGATTAAATTTTCCAATTACTTTTGGTCCCTTGAAAAAGGGGGATAGCTATTCTTAAGAGCTGTAATTCCTGAACTTCTCCTCTGATTTGGATGTACATACCCTCAAATTAAACCTGAGCGTGCGCACTTTCAGCACATAATTATTACATAACTATAGCTTAAAATTATTTTGATAAATACCTGAAAAAAACTAAAACTGTGCCTATGTCCAAATATATAGACCTAACTGTATGTGAACCCAGCCTTAAAGTGGAGGTTCACCCATAATACTAACTTAATATTAAAAACGATCTACGGAGCATATACTTTTACTATTGACTGTTGTTATTTTTAATATTGATTTAATTACTGAGATTCAAAGGCAGAAGCTGTGACTTCCGGGTATTCTTCCCCACGGGAGTGGGCGTATCTCTCCCTTTCCCCGATGCCCCAGTGTGTGCTGGGACCTGTCTGCAGTGTCTCCTGGGAGTTATGATTACCAGGAGACGATATACAGCACCAATCTTAGAAATCTCGCACGATTTCCCTCGTCACGTGACTCGACAAGCGGGCCATGTGATGAGGGCGGATCAAAATTCGCCATTTTAAATGAGGTAATACAGGTAGAAATTGTCATTACACACCTTTAGCTCATGCTGATCGCCGTCAACATGACGCATGCGCAAAATACTGCGGCGCAAGACAGCGCACGCACGAGATACTACGGTGAATGCTGGGAATACTAGTAAACACTAGTTTATATTTCGGACGGGTAAAGTTTGGATCGGTGTCAAAGCAGCTAGCAAGTGAGTGTATTTAATTTATCTGTAACCCTATTACATGCACATCAAAAGCTAAAAAAAACAGAAAGCGCGGAACCTCCGCTTTAAAGTGGTACTAAAAGTTCACTTAAAAAAAAAAAATAACATGTCATACTTACCTCTACTGTGTATTTTGTTTGCACAGACTGGCTCGGACCGTCCTCTTCTAGGGTCCCACAGCGGCTCTCGCAGCTCCTCCCCACAATAGATAACCCCCTCTGGGAAGCTCTTTCCCAAGGGGGTTACCTTGCGGGCCCGCTCTCGTGTCATACACTCGGCGAACATAGCCGCTGAGTGTATGACTCAGCCCCGCCCCCCGGCGGCCTCGTCATTAGATTTGATTGACAGCAGGGGGAGCCAATGGCTGCACTGCTATCAATCTATCCAATGAAGAACCGAAAAGCCATGGGGTGAAGGACACGGGATCGGGGGTGAGGTAAGTAAACTTTAATGCATAGTTTAGTATTTAGGCTACAAACAAGTACAATATGCAATTAGCTATGTGATTTACCCCTCTGGCGGTATTCCCGAGTCTGGCTCGGGGTTCAATTTCATTATCAAAAACGGTAATCTCGAGCCAGACTCGGGATCGCCTCGCAGAAGCCACAGGCAGGGTTTACTTACCTTGTCCTTAGATCCTGCGAGGCTGCCGCGCTGTGTGATTGAGCGGTGTCTCCTCGCTCGATTCACAGTGTCCCTGTGAGTCGCCGAGCTCCATTCCCTGCGAAGTTACGACGCATGTAAATTTCAGTGATTTTGAGTTGATTACATTATTGACATTTTTTAATTATAATTATATTATTATTTGTTATAATTATTTATAATTATTTATTATGTTATAATTTATGATGTTATAATTTATGATTTTGTTTTTCAAACTTTTTCATACCCAAGATGTCTACTAGACTCTTGTTCGGAAAGATTTAAGTGAGTTATTCCTAAGAATTGCAGGCCTACAATGTAAAACACCAAATTTCCTTGCAAAATAATGGTACCACTTTCAGCACTTAAAATCTGAAATAATCATACCGCCAGGGAGGTTAAGGTAGATATTGAGGCAAAAAATATATTTCTTATTTTATTTTCAATAAAGTAAGAAGCTCAGGGACAGGACAGGAGGAAAGAAATTTGAATGGGCGGATACACACATGAAATTGACTCTCACAGTGACGCCGACAGCAGTGTGCAGCAGCACAGATGATGATGACACCTCACTGACACAACACCTGATGTCCCCTCCAGAGTCACAGTGACAGTCTCTCTCTCTTTACGCCAGGTGGTCCCTTCCATCCACTCCAGTCCAAACAGCACTGACAGTCCTGCTCCTTGTCTTGCTCCCACACAGACCTGCACACAAGGCTCCAGCCGCTCTACTTGGGTCCCTTGCACCATGACATCACCCGACACGCTTAGGCACCGCCTTTGTCAGACCCGCCGGCACCGCTCACTATAGCAAGCACTTGGATGGTCTCGGCTGGCTTCGAACCGAAACTGCCCACGCGCAGTTTGGAGCCGTGCGTCACAGCCATATTTTTAACTGGCAACCTTTTTCTGTCACCGGCATTTACTGGCAGGAGAAAAGTGACAGTTTTTCACAGGCTGCCAGTAAAAATATTCACAGTTGGTAACACTGCCAACAACTAGTGTAACTTGCTGATGTGAACGAACCCTGATTGTTGCATTCCATTTTTACTAATTGAATTTTTTTTATTTCATCAAACAGAGATATACAAACAAAAGTAAGCGCAAAGTACAAAGGACATAGTTGCCTCTCATACAACATAACATTGTAATATAGAAAACTGTCAAGGCCTAGTGTATACATTTAGTTTGCGCCTTGATGACACAGACCAACCTACCCCAAATAGGTTCAAACTGTAGGACTGGTAAGGTATCACGATAAACAATGAAGCAGCCTTAACCAACTATCAGTAGGATAATATTATCAAATAAAGGTAAAAATAAAACCAGTAAAATAAATAAGAGTAAAATATATAAAATAAACAAAGAGAAGGAATCCTGAAGCACTGCACTACACCAAGATGCTGCTCAGAAGGATAAATACAGAATTTCAAACAATCAAGTAAATTTAAATACTACAATCTTTTAGGTAAGAGGAGGCTCTAGGATGCGATAACCATGCTCTCCATTTTCTTCTGCAGTGGTTTTTGTAAGCTAGTAGTAGTTCAAATTGTGCTTGGGAATTTAATCTATTTATGACCGTAGAAACAGGGCCGGTACAAGGCAGGGGCGGAAAGGGCGAGTGCCCTGGGCGATACCATTTTGCATAGGAGGGGGGGCGCAGCCAAAGGTGAAGTATTGCCATGGCCGCCAGTACAGTGACCTCTGTGTCATGGCCAGCGCGGGCAGCGGCACTGTATAAATTGTGTGCCGACTGCGCTCACCGCTCCTGCAGCTGGGACCGTCACCTCCCACCCCGGATCCCTTCCCTGCTTCACTGTTTACTCCCCTACGGAGGAGTCTTAGTCCCTCCCTGCCAGCGGCGTGACGTCACTCCGCTCACGGCCGGAGGTGAGGGGGGAGATGTAGGACTCCGAGCTCAGCGCAGGGAGCTGTGTCGGCGCTGCCTGTGATATGACTCACAGCCAGGGAGCTAGAGAGGAGGAGCCGCCGACGAGGACTAGTCTCGAGGAGCCTGCCTGTGCTACAAAACAGACTACTGAACTTAAAGTAAGCAGAACTATCTCTGACTGACAAAAAAAAAAAACTCCATCAATTGCAGCCTCACCATGCCCATCACACGCCGCCACTGTGCCCATCACACGCCGCCACTGTGCCCATCACACGCCACCACTGTGCTCATCAAACGCCACCACTGTGCCCATCACACGCCGCCACTGTGCCCATCACACGCCACCACTGTGCTCATCAAACGCCACCACTGTGCCCATCACATGCCGCCACTGTGCCCATTACACGCCGCCACTGTGCCCATTACACGCCGCCACTGTGCCCATCACACGCCGCCACTGTGCCCATCACACGCCGCCACTGTGCCCATCAAACGCCGCCACTGTGCCCATCACACGCCACCACTGTGCCCATCACACGCCACCACTGTGCCCATTACACGCCACCACTGTGCCCATTACACGCCACCACTGTGCCCATTACACGCCGCCACTGTGCCCATTACACGCCGCCACTGTGCCCATTACACGCCGCCACTGTGCCCATCAAACGCCACCACTGTGCCCATCAAACGCCGCCACTGTGCCCATCACACGCCACCACTGTGCTCATCACAGGCTGCCACTGTGCCCATCACACGCCGCCACTATGCTCATCACAGGCCACCACTGTGCCCATCACACGCCACCACTGTGCCCATCACACGCCACCACTGTGCCCATCACACGCCACCACTGTGCCCATTACACGCCACCACTGTGCCCATCACATGCCACCACTGTGCCCATTACACGCCGCCACTGTGCCCATTACACGCCGCCACTGTGCCCATCAAACGCCGCCACTGTGCCCATCAAACGCCGCCACTGTGCCCATCAAACGCCGCCACTGTGCCCATCACACGCCACCACTGTGCTCATCACAGGCTGCCACTGTGCCCATCACACGCCGCCACTATGCTCATCACAGGCTGCCACTGTGCCCATCACACGCCGCCACTGTGCCCATCACACGCCACCACTGTGTCCATTAAACTCCACCACTGTGCCCATCACACGCAGCCACTGTGCCCATCACACGCAGCCACTGTGCCATGAATTGTCGCCACTGTGCCCATCAAATGCAGCCACAGTGCCATCAAACCCAGCCACTGTAACCATCAATTGCTGCCAATGTGTGCCCATCAATTGCCACCAGTGTGCTGCCAGTTTGCCCCCATCATTTGCTGCCAGTTTGCCCCATCAATTGCCACCTGTGTGCCCCCCCCTGCCCGGCACTTACCTGCCTTGGTCAAATCTATCGCTTCAGCCAATCACGTGACCAGTAACCAGACCTGGTGCACCTGATTGGCTGAGATGTGGGTAAGTGTTAGAGAGGCGATTCCCTAACACAGCACTATGTAAGCCCGCTGATTAACAATTTGGAAGCCTATTAGAGCCCACAGGCTCTAATTATGAAGCCTATTATAGCCTATGGCTCTAATCAGGCACTTCCAAATACACCCCCACCACTGTAATTCAGATGCCTGGCGCTCGACAAGGGGCCGGACACCTGAATAGTGGAAGGCAGTGGCGACAATAGATAGATAGATTCATGCAATGAATCTATCTATTGTTGATTGACGGTTGCAGGAGAGAGGAGGTGGCGCATCACAGTGTCTGTGGCTTTCAAAGTCCCACTCAAGGGGGAACAGTATATTCTTGTTTTGAAACAATATCGATTCTTTCTTAAAAACGGGGGGGGGCACAGTTTGCCATTTTCGCCCTGGGCACCAAATGGCCTTGTCCCAGCACTGCGTAGAAATATTGGGTGCTTCTGTGGATTTCCAGAGTTTTGCACTTGTAGGTGTTGAGGCTATTAAAATATGGGTCACAATGGTTCTATACATGGTGGGATATTTCTCGAGATCAATGCCTAATAAGGCTGAAGCAGGTGTAAGCGAGAGAAGGTTACCTGTGATGTCAGCTATAAAGGCTGTGATTGAGTTCCATGTTGCATTCCATTTTTAACTAGCAAATACAGCACAACCATGCATCAAGTAAGGCTATCTCCATACACATGCTCAAACAACATTAACACACATGAATATTTTCAATAGCTGTATATAGAATATTGTGGAAATCTGAATTATTGTTTGTAATTTAGTATAGCAGTTTTGAGTAGTAAAATACAATCACTTGTAATTCAAACAGCTGCCACATGAAGGCAGTAAATGACTGGTATTTGCAAGAAGAAATAGCTGGCAAAAACTGATGACCTGTACTACCATGGATCGATCGTTCTGTGTTTCTATACTGTGATTTTTTTGTCCCACATAAAACCTTTTCCGAAATGGTGCCCCAAAAGTTTGAGACGACCTGTCATTACAATAATTTGACAAAAACTAAATATAATTTGACCAAACTCTGTAACTTACTACAGTATGTAACAGAGGTTTGTGAAAATCCTGCTCTAGTGTGTTCTTGAACACTGAAATGCACACAGCATACAAATCTCACCGTCTCCTGCATCCCACATTGCAATGTATGCACATGAGATTTGATTTACTAAAGGCAAATAGACTGTGCACTTAGACACCTTTTATACCGGGGCACTTTACAGATGTTTTAGTGCTATTATTAGCGCCTGTAAAGCACCTCTCATGACACCCCAGTGTGAAAGCCTGAGTGCTTTCACACAGGGGTGGTGCGCTTGCGGGACGGTCTGCAAAGTCCCGCAAGCAGCATCTTTGGGGCTGTGCGGGAGTTGTGTATCCCAAACCACCCTGCGCATTGAAATCAATAGGCAGCGCTGGCGAAGCAGTGCTTTGTAAGTGTTTTTAACCCCTTCTTTGGGGTTAAAAGCACCGCTCCCACCCACACATGGCCAGTAAAGTGCCCCTAAAACGAACGCTTGGGCAGCGGATAAAATAAGTCTTGAACACATGACCATTTTTCTTTGTAAATATATTTCTAAAGATGCTATTGACATGAAATGTTCACCCCATGTCGGTAACAACCCATGCAATCCATACATACAAAGACAACAAAACAAATAAGGTTTGCAATTAAAGGAGTTGTAAATAACAAAAAAATTATGCTGAAATTACTGTTTACAGACACTATAGAGACATAAAAGTTAACTGATTCCTTTTAGAAACTATTAAAAATAGATAAAAATCAAACATATAATGTACCTGTAGTTTCTAGTTTCGTTTTTGCATGTTGTTTCCTGCCTCTCTGCTGTACAGAGCCACCGAGCCAATACAGGGCAGTGATGGTTTGGAAAATGAAACTGATTGGTGCTGAGGGGTTTTAGACACACAGTAATCACACCTCCTTGAAGTTAGTGACGACAGAGAGAAAGCTCCCAGTACTGTGGTTATCAAGAAACAGACAACCAGGAAGTGTGGAGATCAGAGAAGAATTACAGCAACTTGAGAGCAAAAAAAAACCAACAATGAGGACACGAAAATAGCACTGCATTAAGGTAAAGGAAGCTATTAAGATAAAAAAAAAATCCTTTATAAACCCTTTAAGTTATGTGTAATAAAATGGAAAATGGAACACAAGGAAAATGTATTGATAACATGAAAAAAAAAGGCATATTTAAAAGAAAACAATAAGTAATGCACTCAACCTCCATGACCTGTATGCACACTCACCATGCAAGATTCTATTGCTGCATAAAAAGCATATTGAAGCTTGTTTAAAATTTGCTGCACAAAATTTAGACAATCCTGTGAAATAAGAGAATATAGTCTAGTCAGGTGAGACCAAAATTGTAATCTTTGGATGCCATAATTCATACCATGTTTGGAGGTCAAATGGCACTGCACAACATCACCCAAAAAACACCCCCCATACCAACAGTGAGGTTTGGAGGTGGGAACATCATGATGTGGGGCTGTTTTTCAGCATCCGGTACTGGTAAACTTAATTTCATTGAAGGAAGGATAAATAGAAAAATGTACCAACAGGGAGCTGTGGTGGCTCAACGTGATTGGCACTGCGCTGACAAGCCATTCACCTCTGCAGCCAAGGGTTCGGATCCTGGTCTCGGCTACATGTGAATTGAGTTTGGTGGTCTCAGCCCGGCTCCCGGTGGGTGTGCTATGCAAGGTACGCCTGTGCTTAGTATGCCCACCCCCCCACAAAAACCACCACACTTGCACGCACACGAAATTGGTTTAAAAACACACGCACTTTGGCCATGCGGTCTCCTAAAATAAAGAGAGGCGAAGGACCTACGGGGCTGGCTGGGTGGGCTAGGCCCCCTCACTCCCTCATAGGGGGAGTCCCTCTGTCCCATTGGGGTCCTGTTGTTGTTCCCCCCCGGGGGGAGGGTCTGCCTACTCCCAACTCCTGCAGTCCGGCTCCTCTCTCTCGAGTTAACGCACAAAAATACACTTAAAAAAAAAAAAAATGTACCAAGACATTCTTAATAAAAATCTGCTGCCATCTAACCACGGTGATTACGATAAAACAAGGGTGGACATTTCAGCAAGACAATGATCCCAAACACAAAGCCAAGGAAACTCTCAATTGGTTTCAAAGAAAGAAAATAAAGCTGCTAGAATGGCCCAGACAATCACCTGACTTGAATCCAATAGAAAATCTATGGAAAGAACTAAAGATCAGATTTCATAGAAGAGGCCCACGGAACCTTCAAGATTTGAAGACTATGTGGAAGAATGAGCCAAAAATCACATCTAAGCAATGCATGCGACTAGTTTCTCCATTAACAAAGGATTTTGTACAAAGTATTAAATACATTTCAGTTAGGGTCTTTTCGGACTCTGCTTTGCTCAGCAGGAATCGCTCCGGTCGTGATCCCCGCTAAGCAGGCGGATGACAGGTGCGTCTCTGCTCACTGTGCGGAGATTGACCTGTTAAAGCCCCGCTCTCCTCTATGGGGATTGAATGAAAAGGGACCTCCTGTCCAATCACTTTTTCCATTCTGGATTTCACAGAGAGAATCAGATCAAATATCGGCGGATGTCGGCAGACATCTCACCGCTGACATCCCCAGCTCCATATGAGTGAATGGAGCGTTCGATTAGGTGCCCTTGAAAAACTGACAGGCGGACCTGAACGGAAAGCCTGTGTGAAAGGGGCCTTAGCTTGTTCAATCGTTTTTCCCTGTGTCATTCCAATTTATTACACATAACTTAAAATCTGATTTGTTTTGGTTCTTTGTATATATGGATTGGATGGGTTGTTAACAACAGGTGATAATTTCATGTTAATAGCACCTTTAGTGCCCGTTCACACTACCGCGACTTGAGATCTGACTTGTGTCGCCCCAAGTCGCGCGACATGAGAAATTACATTAAAGTGAATGGAGCCGTCTTAATGCACACTAGTGAAGTCGCTCCGACTTCAGAAAAGGTTCCTGTACTACTTCAAGGTGACTTCTAGGTGACTTGTGCCAATTGATTTCAATGGAAGACGCCTCCAAAGTCGGATCAGTGTCTTAACTGAAGCAACTTTACAGCAAGAGAAAATATTTTTTTCAGGTAAACCCCTCCCTCCCACAAAGCTAATTATTGTTTGATTGGCCACTGGCAAAGTTGCCTGTCTGGAGACAACTTGAAGTTGCCTCAAAGTTGCCTCGCAAAGTCATACAGAATATGCCCACAACTTTGAAGATGTTTTTTTTTATCGTAAAGCTAAGAAATAGGACAATATTCATCCCCCTAACGTCAATACTTTGTAGAGCCACCTTTTGTGGATTTCACAGCTCTAAGTCGCTTTGGATAAGCCTCTATGAGCTTGCCAAAACTGCTCCAGCTCCTTCAAGTTGGATGGTTTGCGCTTGTGAACAGCAATCTTTAAGTATGACCACAGATTTTCTATTAGATTGAGGTTTGGGCTTTGACTAGGCCATTCCAACACATTTACATGTTTCCCCTTAAACCACTTAAGTGTTGCTTTAGCAGTGTGTTTGGGGGTCATTGTCCTGCTGGAAGGTGAATCTCCGTCCTAGCCTCAAATCACACACAGTGGCACAGGTTTTGCTCAAGGATTTCCCTGTAAGCACCTTAGCACCTTCCATCTTTCCCTCAACTCTGACCAGTTTGCCAGTCTCGACTAAAGAAAAAACATCACCACAGCATGATGCTGTCACCACCATGTTTCACTGTGGGGATGGTGTTCTTTGGGTAATGTGATGTGTTGGGTTTGTGTCAGACATAGCATTTTCTTTGATGGCCAAAAAGTTACATTTTAGTCTCATCAGACGAGAGGACCTTCCTCCATACATTTTGGGAGTCTCCCACATGCCTTTTCACAAACTCAAAATGTGCCATTTTGTTTCTTGCTGAAAGTAATGGCTTTCTTCTGGCCACTCTGCCATAAAGCCCAACTCTATGGAACGTATGGCTTATTGTCATCCTATGTACAGATACCCCAGTCTCTGCTGTGGAACTCTGAAGCTCCTCCAGGGTGACCTTAGGTCTCTGTGCTGCCTCTCTGATTAATGCCCTCCTTGACCGGTCCGTGAGTTTTGTTGTGCGGCCGTCTCATGGCAGGTTTGCTGTTGTGCCATGTTCTTTCCATTTGGTTATGATAGATTTGATGGTGCTCTTAGGGATCATCAAAGATTTGGATATTTTTTTTATAACCTAAGAGCCGGTTCACACTGGGGCGACTCGTCAGGCGACTCTGCCGCCTGACAAGTCGCGTCCCATTCTATTCAATAGAAATGTTCTAATAGAAGCGACGCAAGTCGCTCCGACTTAGAAAAAGTTTTTTGTACGACTTTGGGGGCGACTTGCATTGACTTCTATACAGAAGTAATTTTGCAAGTCGCCTCTGAAGTCGTCTTCAGGACGCCTTGCAGAGTCGCCCCCAAAGTCATGCCGTCCCAGTGTGAACCGGCTCTAACTCTGACTTGTACTTCTCAACAACATTGTCCCTTACTTGAGAGAAGATAGTCACCGCTCCAATAGGGTATATGGATGAATCCGTATCCTCGCAGAGAAACCCAGGTGCCGGCAATGCACGAAGCAATAGTAGAAAGAAATGTTTGGACAGCCGCACTCTGGAAAAACCTTCTTGGTTGCCTTTTATTGATAAAAGTTTTCAAACACCACACATCACAGCAAAGACAGGGGCATACAGCTGACGTTTCGCACTACAATCAGTGCTTACTCATAGCTTACTAATATGAGTAAGCACTGATTTTAGTGCGAAACGTCAGCTGTATGCCCCTGTCTTTGCTGTGATGTGTGGGGTTTGAAAACTTTTATCAATAAAAGGCAACCAAGAAGGTTTTTCCAGAGTGCGGCTGTCCAAACATTTCATTCTACTATTGTCCCTTACTTGTTTGGAGAGTTCCTTGGTCTTCATGGCAGTATTTGGTTAGTGGTGCCTCTTGCTTAGGTGTTGCAGCCTCTGGGGCCTTTTAAAAAGGTGTGTATATGTAAAGACAGATCATGTGACAATTAGATTGCACACAGGTGGACATCATTTCATTAACTATGTGACTTCTGAAGGTAATTGGTTGCATCAGAGCTTTTTATGGGGGTGAATACATACGCACATGCCAATTATCAGTTTTTTATTTCTGAAAAATAGTTTTATGTATATAGTTTCCTAATTTTACTTCACAAACGTAGACTATTGTGTTGTAATCCATCACATATATTATAGATTAAAAAAAATGGGTAAAAAGTCAAGGGGGGTGAATACTTTCACAAGGAACTGTGTGTGTGTGTGTATATATATATATATATATATATATATATATATATATATATATATATATATACACATACATAAATACTGAAAAAACTGAGGTCTTCCTTTTATGAGGACTTTTGTTCAGCCATTGGTTTTGTCTGTACAAGTTTTCTCCTTATCTATAACTTACTCACTGGTCACCAGCAATATTTCCATAACCAGGGACTGTATAATTCAGGTTATATTTCCAAATAGGAAAAAAAAAAAAAAAGTAGCCGGCTGTGCTTTCCTCAGTCAGCCCCTTTATACAAGGGGGGCTGGGAACAGCTGTAAGAGGAGCAACCAGGCTGGCAGTAGAAGAAGCAGCAGGTAACCTGTGCAGGAAGACATAGCAGGACTTCAGCAAGGATCAGCACATAGAGCAGGTAACAGAGCACCACATTGCCGTGGAAAGTTTTTATCTTGTATGCTTTATTATGTTGTGTACCTGTACAACTTTTAAACTGTTTAAGATGCAACGCATAAAAGATTGCATATAAGTTATACAGTGCTTTTAATAGGTTTAGTGCATGTAAAATATAGATGGTAACTATAAATAACATTCATGCTTACTGCATCTAAACATACTTCTATAAACTGCTATAGTTACATTTATAAGTCACATTTATGAACAAATCTGATTACTCTCATTTACAGCACTATATATAAAGATGAAGCTCCTTTTTATTGCTTTATATTTCTCATGTATCCTTCTGGGTGCTATCCTTGGTAAGTCTTTCTATATATTGACTTTGTATACAATCTTCTGACATATTTGGTGCCTACAATAATAGTTAGAAAACTAACTCAGAACAATCAGCTGTGATTTGCAGCCAACCACAGCAGCCAATCAGTTTTCAGCAGCTTGGTTTCGTTTCTGATTAGTTGCTGTATGGCCTTTCATATTGCTCTTTGCCATTTTATTTAAGGGGCATTATTTAAATAGACTTGGATCCTGATCTGAAACATAATGGGGGTCATTTACGAAAGGCAAATCCACTGTGCACTACAAGTGTAAACTACAAGTGCAAAGTGCACTGGAAATTTGCTCTGAAAGTGTACTTGGAAGTGCAGTCACTGTAAATCTGAGGGGTAGATCTGAAATGAGGGGATTCTCTGCTGATTGTATTATCCAATCATGTGCAAACTAACATGCTGTTTTTTTTCCTTGTATGTCCCCCTCGGACCTACAGTGATTGCACTTCCAAGTGCACTTTCAGTGCAATTTCAAGTGCACTTTGCACTTGTAGTGCTAAGTGGAGTTGCTTTTGGTAAATGTAATGTTACTTAAATCCTTGTAAACCAATCCCTATACCTACCTCTTTATATTGTTATGGAGTACCCTGCTAAACCCACAGTTCTTTTAAATTATTCATTACTGTATTTATTAAAATCTATTTCTTTGAATTATCATAGCCTGGTGTCTTTTCTTAGGATAATTACCCAGTGCTTACACCTTATGAGACAATATATATGCTGTCCAAAAAAGAAATCCGTATAGAAATCTCTCTTAATTTAGAATGTTTTTACATGCGTAGGTCAAACTGGAAACTAATTAAAAACTTAACTTATGAGTTATCCAATTAACATTTCTTTATTTAAATAGCTTTGAATTCATTTTAGACGGCTCCATACCTGAATCTGACCTTGAATTCATCACTGTGAAATGTATAACCTAGAAAACAAAATAGCTTGTTTTAATAACTCTTAACTCTTTTTTTGAGTTTTCAATGTTCATCTAACTTTTACTTCATGTGTTTTACCATATCAGTAAAGCTCAGCGGCTAATTTATGCTGTAGTTGATTTAATCTTTCCCAATAAAAAAGGATAAAATAAAAGTGAATTAATTCAGCGGCTGCATGCCTGTAACTATTATCATTTTATAGCCACCTTTTGAAATTTATTGTCAAAGTCACAAAGATAAAGTCTGTATCTGATTGAAAGTCAAACAACATGCCGAATTACACACTTCTTGTCCAAGAACCCCACCAAAATGGTACGGCCTCCCAGTTAAGTTCATAATGCAAAGCTGATATTTAAACAATATTAAACTAGCAATATATGGGTAAAGGTCTACATGAAAGTGGTGGTTGGGGGGCTGCTGCTGTTTCTTAATGGACCCAATAAACTGAAGCAACACACGAGCTGTTTAAACTTGTATTCCTTCTACTCATTGATAAGAAGGAAGGATCGGCAAGGTCGGATGGAGATTTCCCAACTCAAGAAAGAGCCCTTCCATTGCCAGAAGCTCTGTAGGGATATCCATAAACAGTCTGCAACCTGCCACTAAAAGTGGCATCAGGATTTTATGGACATCTCTAAACAAAATAGAAGCTTCTTATTTACCACATATCATATCTGCTGTTGCTATCAGTTAATTGATAATGTGACACTAAAGATGGCCATTTTTGGGGACTGTAATCACTTGGACATACCCTTGGATAAACCCCTTGCACAAACATTATGCAGTGCATGTTGGGTTTTCACTCCATCATTGCTAGAGGCACTGTCTTTTCGTATATGCTTTGACATCCATATGAATAAACTATCAGGCAATATAGCAACCTGCCCTAGTGACAGCTGTAGTTCTTGGTCCAACATGGTTCACCAATGTGATTATGTTCTTGTTTTATACACTACAGATAGGGGCATTAGTGCAAAACAGTGTTCACATCATGCAATAATATGTGCCTGGGTATGATAATGTGCAATGCTGACTTAAATACTGCTACTCTTAGGATTACCAGCAAATAAAAGGTGGCTAACATTTTACATTTTTTTTTTTTAAACACTCCTCTACTATATGTAATGTCAACATAGAAGAGGTCCATCAAGTTTAGACCTATGTTTATTCCAAGCATGTTTAAATGTACCTATACTGTAGTGGGGCAGCACAGTGGTGTAGTGGTTAGCACTTTCAGCAAAAAGGGTCACAACACCATCTGCCTGGAGTTTGCATGTTCTCCCTGAGCCTGCATGGGCTTCCTCCAAGTACCAGTTTCCTCCCAGACTCCAAAGACATGATGGTAAATTAATTGGCTCCTGTCTAAAATTGGCCCTAGAATATGTATGAATGTGTGTTAGGGACCATAAGTTGTAAGCTCCCTGAGGTTAGGGACTAATGTGAATGTACAATGCATATGTAAAGCACTGCGTAAATTGACAGTGCTATATAAAAGTACCATAAATAAATAGTTGTAAGATTACTATATTTCCTGCATCTTGATTTAAGAGCTTTTTTTAATTATAGAAAAAAAAATGTCAGCACAAATTTTACAGGTTTAAATTGCAACATAGCTTTATTCATGACATTTTGTACACTGCTAAAATAAATTACCAGTTTGTACTAATAATGACAACTATATATTTTTTCATTTATTTATATATTATTTCATATATTACATTAACAACTTTACACATTTTACGTAATATAAATTTGCATCAGACTCTACCCTCAAGGAGCTTACAATGTAAGGTGTATCTCGTAGATACATGCACACACTTACTAGGGCTAAATTTGACAGGGGCCAATTAACCTGTCAGCACGTCTTTTAGAAGGTGAGAAAATACTCAAACAAGCACAGGGAGAACATTCAATCTACATGCAGGTAGTGAACTCTGAACTGTGCACCCCAGTCCCGCAACTTTGTGTTGCCCCATTACACAAGTAGCCTATGTACAGCATGCAATTCTCTTTCTTTATACTGGGGTCCCAATTTTTAAAGTTCCCATTGCAATCATAAGGATTTAATTGTTTCTATAGAAATATGCCCACCAGGTAACATTGGCTGTAAAGTCTGAAAACATTTGGTATGTACAGTATGTTTCTCTTTAACAAATGGAGTGCAGTAGACATTTTACCACCTCTGCTCATCATAGCTGCACAATCTTAAATATTTTGGGTCTAATTAGCAATGTAGCAAACCCGAAATAAAACATACAGTAAGTTCTGGTCTGTAGCTGTGTGTCTGGTGCCAACACATATCCCGTGTATTCACTCATAGCATGGTGTCAGTTATATTCCCATCCTCTTCACTGACAGGTCTTCTCTCAGGTGGAAGGGAAGTGCCACGCAGTCAGTGAACACAGGACCCTATTATGTAGGACACAGTGCTGTGCTGTTAGGAATTCCTACTGACATTAGAATTCTACTCAGACTTTGTGCTATGAAAGTCTCCATTGTCCAATGCATGCCTCTCTCACATAACATTTCCATGTTTATTTGCAGATGCCAGACCTATCCACGAGGAGGATGGTAAAGACAGTTTCTACACTTTGTTTACTTTCTCTGCAACTAGTACTTCTCTATAAACATTACATTAATTTTTCACCTAAAGCAAAAGTAAAGATTCTTTAGTGAAAATTGCTAGAAGGTAGGCTTTCACCGCAGAATAATTTCTGTAGGAGGACTTCATAAAACTTTAGCACCACTTTTCTGGCAGTATAGCCCTTTAAAACATCCTGCCACCTGTTTCAGTTGCTTTCCTGAAACATGCGACAGATTCAGGTAGTTCTCCCCAGTGCCACTTTTGCAAGGTGGCACTATGTCTGCACCAAATTCAAAAAGTGTTCCCTCCAGTTCATACATAACTGGAGGTAAACTAACTCTAAGTTGGCGTACAGAGACAGGGAGAGTGCCTGTCTCTGTACGCAGTGTAACAGGGCAGCATGTCTGCTGGTGCAACCTCTCCTAACCTGTCATTAATTGTCAAGGATGCTGTCGGCTTCAAAAATTACATCTTCCTGGCAACCGGTGTTGCTTACAGTAGGTGGAGCCTGATGGGGAAGGTGTGGGACTGGTCTCCCATCAGGTCTACTCGAGCCTTCTGATTGACAGGAGGTAGTGGGTGGATTCTATAGCCAATAGCAGGTTGTCTATTGGCTAAGGAATCCACCGTCTGCCTGCTGTCAATCAGAAAGGGTGGGGACTTGGTGGGAAACTAGTGTGTCTAAAACCCCATCAGGCTCCGCACACCTAGCCAACAAACTCCTCTGCAGCTGCACTCTATTCAGAGCTGTGCTATTCTGAGGATGAATTCTGCAGATAGACACTCTGGCCTCAGTGCGCTTCCAAACAACAAGTTAGAATATATGTCGCCAGCACACCAAGGATCTCCAAAATAATGTCCAAGCAGTGTACTGGCAAGATCAAATGACACCATAATGTAGCAAAGTTTTGGAGCTACGCAAGACCCCTTCCTTATGCATATGACCATCCTAACCTCATGATTGAGGAAGGGTCCTGTGTGGTTCCATAACATGGCAATTTTATGCCGTGATGTGATCTTTTTAATAAACTATTTGGATGTTATTTTGTAGATCCTTGCTGTGCTGGCAACAGATCTTCTAATTTGTGCTGTTTTCTGGTCCACAACCGGTAGTTGCCACAGCACCCATTTACCTTGCAGTCATTACCCGGAACATGCTCCTTGGGAATATTTTTCTGGACTCCACACAAAAAATGACAGTGTTTGCCCCAAATTCATGTACCTGTTCCCAGAACCAGAAATAGACCAGCAGAAGATGTCACAATGATTAGAAAGAAAACGCCCCCACTATGACAAGAGCCCCTGCCAGCCAGGGGCATTGCTGCAGGCATGCATGCTTTGGTTGCTAAAGAAAGTATGTTTAACAAAGTATAGAAGAGCATATTATCATTAAGCTGTGGCACTGATATCCTAGAGTGATGTAGGAGACAGTTGTAAAAAACAAAGAAAGCAGTGGGGAAGCAGTTTATTCACACACCCGGAAATGTATGAATACTTGCATATAGTGAGAAGTGAAGTGATGGCCTTTCAAAAATCAGAACACGGGAAAGGTACTGTCAAGCATATGCAGTCTTCTATTTTGCAGGTATATGTTATATACAAGTGCCCCTGTGCTGACAGGGCCACTTTAACCTGTCATCTACATTTGCAAATACAGGTAGTCACATAACACACTCATGATTTAAACCTTATGACCTAAACGCTTACAATACCAATGACTGCTGATAGTACTAGAGGGTGGTGCAAGTGCAGATAAAATTGCACTTCACAAATCATAAGCAAGCAATTATACAACATATTTAGCTGTTCATGTACTGTAATGTTTACTTTTCCCAATGCTTGTGCTAAAGGTAAATTATAATGGTTTGGAGTCACTTTTATTGTACATTAATGTTATAGTTTATATGTTTTAATCTGTAGTATACAAATTGTAACAGGTTAACAAATAAACATTTAAAAGAGAAGTATGGGAATCAGTTTTTTTGTAGCATCATACTTACCAAGTTGGATGCAGCATCAGTCCGATGCTGCATCTGTCCCCCGCTGGCTCTAACATTGAGAATTGAGCGATCATACACCACCAATCGCTCAATTCTCAGGGCTCTGTGAGCAGAGATCTGGTGTCCGTCAGTCACTGCTGCATGCTTTGACTGTGGCTCGCCAGATGAGAAGCTGAGCTGGGTGGCGGTCTGGGCATGTGGGTGGATCCCGACCATATGGTCGCAATCTTACCCAAACCTGGACTGGCTCTGACGTCAGCAGACCATGGACTTCAGCCCGCTGTCTGCTGAAAACAGGTCCCAGGAGTGCTGTACTCCTCCTTTAATTCATGACAAAGGATTCCCAGAACACTATGGGTTAGCTAATGAATGAGCAGAGCAGAAGCTGCCTACCTTTATGATCATTCTGCCTGACTGGGGTCTTATTCACATGGGCCACATGCTAAAGTGTTCTGCTTTAGTGTGCAGCCAGTGGACTCTGCTTACATCTTTTTAACCTTACTGGATGTGGACAGTGTGCAAGCCTATTATGTCTCTGCCCAGCAGTGCAGTGTGTTAAGCTGTGGCTTGATGACCTGTGCTGACATACAAAGCACAGCAGAAAAATAAAGCATGACTGCATTTTTCCTGCACTGCACTGTGTATTATTGCAACACTGTGGTGTGAAAATTTTTCTATATGCCCTTATACCAATAGCTTTGATCCAGCACAGACAAACGCCAGTCACCACAGTATGTGTGAACAAGCCTCTAAGATTTACCTTAGATGCAGCCATCTGATTAGGAATGAGGTTCTTGAGGGATATTTTATATTTACCTGACAAAATGTTTTTGTTTACAATGTTATTTTAGTCTTTATCATAATAAACACGCAAAATATATACAAAACCATTACACATTCCATATCAGGGTCACTTTATCACTAAAGGAAAAAAAATGGCTAAAAAATGTTTACAGGGTATAGAGACATAAAAGTTAACTGATTCCTTTTCAAAATGATTAAAAATAGATAAAAATCAATCATATAATGTGCCTGCAGGTTAGTTTCACTTTTGAACTGGCTTCATGTTTCTGTGAAGTAGAAATAGACACACAAAAAAACAAATCCAGGGCAGTGTTTTGTTTTTAAGATGAATCTGGTTCTGGGAAGTTTTAGACACACAGTAATGACAGCTTAGACCACCGTGAGAAAGCTCTCAGCACTGTGGTTATAAGGAAACAGACAAGCAGGAAGTGTGGAGACCAGAGCAGGATTACAGCAACTTCAAAGCAAAAAACGAACAATAAGGACATGAAACCAGTACTGCAGTAAGGTAAAGAAAAGTTATTTAGCTAAAAAAAAAAAATCCTTTAGTGATCCTTTAACCGCTTGCCGACCAGCCGCCGTATTACTAATACGGCGGCAGGTCGGCACTGGTGCGCGAGAGCCCGTAGCTCTACGTCGCCACCTTCGACGGCCACTAGGGGGCGCGTGCGCGCCGCTGGCGGCCCGTGCCCTCCGCTCGCCCCCGAGTCCCGTGCGTGTGCCCGGCGGGCACGATCGCCGCCGGGCACACGCGATCGCTCGTTACAGAGCGGGGAACGGGAGCTGTGTGTGTAAACACACAGCGCTCGTTCCTGTCAGCGGGGGAAACGCTGATTTTCTGTTCATACAATGTATGAACAGAAGATCAGTGATTCCCCCTAGTAAGTCCACCCCCCCATACAGTTAGAACACAAATAGGAACACACTTAACCCCTTCCCCGACCCCCTAGTGTTAACCCCTTCACTGCCAATGGCATTTTTATAGTAATCCAATGCATTTTTATAGCATTGATCGCTAAAAAAATGCCAATGGTCCCAAAAATGTGTCAAAAGTGTCCAAAGTGTCCGCCATAAGGTCGCAGTACTGAAAAAAAACGCTGATCGCCGCCATTACTAGTAAAAAAAATAATAATAATAATAATAAAAATGCCATAAAACTACCCCCTATTTTGTAAACGCTATAACTTTTGCGCAAACCAATCAATAAACGCTAATTGCAATTTTTTTTACGAAAAATATGTAGAAGAATACGTATCGGCCTAAACTGAGGAAAAAAAAATTTTTATATATATTTTTGGGGGATATTTATTACAGAAAAAAGTAAAAAATATTGAATTTTTTTCAAAATAGTCGCTCTGTTTTTGTTTATAGCGCAAAAAATAAAAACCGCAGAGATGATCAAATACCACCAAAAGAAAGCTCTATTTGTGGGAAAAAAAGGACGCCAATTTTGTTTGGGAGCCACGTCGCATGACCGCGCAATTGTCAGTTAAAGCGACGCAGTGCCGAATCGCAAAAAGTGCTCTGGTCTTTGGACAGCAATATGGTCCGGGGCTGAAGTGGTTAAAGCATACCTGTAATAGAAGAGGCAATATAATTACCTTCCCAGTGGTCTTTTTGTTTATATGCCGCCTTTTTACTTCTTGCTGCCTGCTGCAATTATTTAACCATCTGGATGGGTTGATTACCTGTTCCCTGCATTGCACACAGTGGTTTTTGCCGATGGCTTAAAATATGTCACTACAGGATGTACCAGCAGTCGGGAGAAACCATAAGTGACTGGTGAGCAAAGAGGCAGAATATTAAAAATAAGGTCATTGCTTATCCTATTACAAGTATACATTAACATACAAAGCGTGGAAAGGGCAAACAGTAAAAATGAAAGTGAAACCTTCTAAACAGCTTATAAACCTTGTGATTATTCTGTAAATTAAGTGCTTTATTCCTCCCTTAAGAAGCAAAATGGCAGCAGATCATAAAATAGACCCAGTTTGGGAACATTTTCTAACCTCACATACCTCACATTTTATTCTTCTTTAGAGATGATCAGTTGTGCCTATTATTCTTAAAGGGGAGTTCCACCCACAATTTCACTTTTTAAATTCCTCATAGCTGAGCTCCTCCATGCCTCTTATCAGTTTGGTTGTTCTTCTCTGCACTTTCTTCAGTTCCCCAATATCCTTTTTGAGAACTGGTGCCCAAAACTGAACTAAACTTATGTCTTATGTTTTCCAAATGGCACTTTGAAAATCTTTGTTTTATATAAATTTGGTATGGTGCTTCTACATGGATGCTGCCTCCAAGAAAGGATATTTAATCTACTACTTGGTATTTTATCTAACAGCTTATACCTATTGGCCGTGTGCACATATTTTGAGCCATTATTGTAATGTAAGTTAAAGGGGAGTTCCACCCACAATTTCACTTTTTAAATATAAATACCCCTGTAATACACAAGCTTAAAGTATTCTAGTAAAGTTAGTCTGTAAACTAAGGTCCGTTTTGTTAGGTTGTTACAGCATTTAAATAGTTTATATATCTAGAAATAGACTGTGGCCATCTTAAGTGTGGGCATCATGAAGCCAGACTGTATGACTTCCTGGATTTCAGCTTTGCATATCTCACACATGCTCAGTGCTGCACAAGCAATGTAATAGGTTTCAGTCAGGTTTGCAAGGACTACTGGGAAACATGATGCCTATCCCAGAAACCCTTGCAAATAGCCTTGTGACTTAATAGCCTAGGGCCTAGGCTAATAAGGAGGAGGAAGTAATGAAGGACTACAAAATAGATATTTACAAGCAACAAAATAAAAAAAAATTGTCCATTCTGAACACTATGAGATTAGGGCATGCAGCACAGACAAACATAAAAAAATGGGTGGAACTCCACTTTAATAAAACAGAGCAAACCTACTTCAACAAATCTTAATGCTATATATTATTTTTTCCAGATCGATATTTGGATGCCCCTGCACACCCTTACTGGCCCTTCTCTACCTCAGATTTCTGGCAGTATGTAAACCATTTCCGTTCAATGGGCGCCTATGAAAACATCAATGACCTGGCTCGTACTTTCTTTGCTCACTACCCTATTGAAGAAACTCTGGGATATGATCATAACGATCATTAGGAGGCTGTGTACAGCTCCCCTGCTCATCTCTAGTATAGTTGTATATACACAAGTACTATAATCCTGAAGATTTGAGCCCACAGATGCCAGGCTGTGCCCACATGCAAGATCCAATCTGTTTGGTCACTCATGGTGCACCAGTCTGTCCTCCAATAACTGTCTTGAAAATGTTATGCTTTATATGCCGGTGTCAGCTTCTGTCATCCCTCCTCTCCACCAAAGAAGAGACCCTAAAAGAGTAATTTTTCTGTAAAAATGACTAATCTGCCGCACTGTATTTATAAGCAATAAAGTGATGGAACGCCACTTTCTATTACACTTATTTTGTAACAGTTTTATATTTTATGCTTAACATGGCCACCAGGTATTCCTTCTAACATGCACGTTACTGGCATTTGGCTTGAAAAATGAAATATTTTTAGAACTCTGATTGTTATATTTACTGATCACTGAGATTTTGGTGTGATAGTGATAACAAAATGTGATTAAACAGTTCACCCAAAACTTTACTTTTTTTTGAAGATGTTGGTGCGTGAAATCACAAAACCATTTCCTATGTTCTTTGAAGACTCTGGTGGTGAGGTCAGGTCCTTTCACTTTGTTACAGCCATGACAAGGAGGTTTCACTCTACCTGTGGATATGTCTTAATATAATTTAATATAAAAGTAGTGAAAACCTCCCTGTTACAGCAGGAGTGAGACTCTGGGCAATGGGCATTATATAAAAGAAGGGTATATAAAAACTGTACATGCATTAATAATAGTGCAATGAACTAAATCCAACAATAGCAATGATGTGTAGTGATAAATCAAAAACTTTTAAACAACAAATAGTCCATATATGTGAAGGGCAGGTTTACTGCCGAAGAGGAGAACAGAAAAAAAAAATATATATTACTAGATGTTCATCGATCTTTGTGCAAAAATAAATAAATAAGTGGCCTGATCACCAGCTTCACCTCCATAGACCAAATGGTATTCCCACTTTATACACTTCCACTGGTATCTTTCAGACTTCCTGCAGACTTCATATGTAGTACCACAGCTCACTTAAAACAACTCCTCGATCAGTCTCTATTCGGGCTCCAATAGGGGACCAGGGGGGAGAGAGAAGACAGAAAAAAAATCCAATGGTGTAGTATCAAAGATAAGGGGACATTTATTTGGGTGTATATGCTCTTACATCACCAATAAAAAACGGGTGCAATGATAAAACTTGAACAGCGGTGTCCTCAGGGCCTTCTTACGTCACTGCAGGTGCGCGTCTGTCCACGACCAATCCCTACGCGTTACGACACGATCACGTGTCTTCATCTGGGGAACCTTACTGGTAATGCCGTTTGTCTTTATATATGCTGAAAAGCGGAAATGTGCTCGGGCCATTTTGTTGGAGTCCGCTGAATATCTAATAGCGCGACCATTTTATTGGTTATCTAACATATCTCATATATAGCATCCATGAACTTGAAGTTCAGCCTACGGGAACTGCTTTTAACCTAATGGACATCCCTAATAACATCAATCTGTGAAGGTTACTGAAATATACAATGGAGCCAGTAACCCCAGGAATGCTAATTAGGCATAGGCAGGTACAGTCCAGGAATACCTTCTATATGGAAACGCATTCGCTGACATAAACTAAAATAAATATATACAGTGCAGAAAATAAGTATTTGAACACCCTGCTATTTTGCAAGTTCTCCCACTTGGAAATCATGGAGGGGTCTGAAATTGTCATCGTAGGTGCATGTCCACTGTGAGAGACATAATCAAAAAAAAAAAAATTCCAGAAATCACAATGTATTATTTTTTTAACTATTTATTTGTATGATACAGCTGCAAATAAGTATTTGAACACCTGAGAAAATTAATGTTAATATTTGGTACAGTAGCCTTTGTTTGCAATTACAGAGGTCAAACGTTTCTTGTAGTTTTTCACCAGGTTTGCACACACTGGAGGAGGGATTTTGGCCCACTTCTCCACACAGATCTTCTCTAGATCAGTCAGGTTTCTGGGCTGTCGCTGAGAAACAGGGAGTTTGAGCTCCCTCCAAAGATTCTCTATTGGGTTTAGGTCTGGAGACTGGCTAGGCCACGCCAGAACCTTGATATGCTTCTTACAGAGCCACTTCTTGGTTATCCTGGCTGTGTGCTTCGGGTCATTGTCATGTTGGAAGACCCAGCCTCGACCCATCTTCAAAGCTCTAACTGAGGGAAGGAGGTTGTTGCCCAAAATCTCGCAATACATGGCCCCGGTCATCCTCTCCTTAATACAGTGCAGTCGCCCTGTCCCGTGTGCAGAAAAACTCCCCCAAAGCATGATGCTACCACCCCCATGCTTCACAGTAGGGATGGTGTTCTTGGGATGGTACTCATCCTTCTTCCTCCAAACACGGTTAGTGGAATTATGACCAAAAAGTTATATTTTGGTCTCCTCTGACCACATGACTTTCTCCCATGACTCCTCTGGATCATTCAAATGGTCATTGGCAAACTTAAGACGAGCCTTGACATGTGCTGGTTTAAGCAGGGGAACCTTCCGTGCCATGCATGATTTCAAACCATGACGTCTTAGTGTATTACCAACAGTAACCTTGGAAACGGTGGTCCCAGCTCTTTTCAGGTCATTGACCAGCTTCTCCCGTGTAGTCCTGGGCTCATTTCTCACCTTTCTTAGGATCATTGAGACCCCACGAGGTGAGATTTTGCATGGAGCCCCAGTCCGAGGGAGATTGACAGTCATGTTTAGCTTCTTCCATTTTCTAATGATTGCTCCAACAGTGGACCTTTTTTCACCAAGCTGCTTGGCAATTTCCCCGTAGCCCTTTCCAGCCTTGTGGAGGTGTACAATTTTGTCTCTAGTGTCTTTGGACAGCTCTTTGGTCTTGGCCATGTTAGTAGTTGGATTCTTACTGATTGTATGGGGTGGACAGGTGTCTTTATGCAGCAAATGACCTCAAACAGGTGCATCTAATTTAGGATAATAAATGGGGTGGAGGTGGACATTTTAAAGGCAGACTAACAGGTCTTTGAGGGTCAGAATTCTGTATCATACAAATAAATAGTTAAAAATTCATAAATTGTGATTTCTGGAATTTTTTTTTTTTGATTATGTTTCTCACAGTGGACATGCACCTACAATGACAATTTCAGACCCCTCCATGATTTCCAAGTGGGAGAACTTGCAAAATAGTAGGGTGTTCAAATACTTATTTTCTGCACTGTATAATCAGAATATATTTGATAAAAACATCAGCATCCAAATGGATATGTAACTAAATATAAAAATAATATAAATTCTGAATAGGTGAATGGGCATTAAAATAAATGATAAAATTCTTAAACAATAAATTCTCACCACTGCAGTCCACAAAAAATATAGAATCAGAGGATGTGGACTCCACCTAGTACTAAAATATCACTGGATAATGATACAACCCTTTAAATGGATGATGGTTTCAAAAATATTCACAGACATCACAATGGTTCAATATGTTTTTCTATACATTGGCCTCATTCACTAACCTTCAGCTTATTGAGATATGAAATGATTTAGATGCTCAAGAACAAGCTTGTCCTGAAAAAAAAAAAAAAACATACACGCAGCTAGTAGTAGTCACATTCAACTGCGCTTGTTCTGTAACGTTAGAAACATTTTGTAGCTTATTCAAGGCAGTTCTTTAGTTCTAATGATTGTCAGGGTCATACCCCAGCATTTATATCAAACAGGGCTGATCACTCAGCTCATGGCTTTAGGCTGCAGAGAGCTGGTGACTGTCAGTCATAGGCTCTCTGCTCTGCACCTCCATCTGGAGCGCTGGCTCAGGGTCTCAGCAGCTTGCTGAGAGGCTGACCCAGCAATCAGTCCAGACAGATTGCTGTATCCCAACCATATGGTTGGGATCTTTTCAGAGCCTTGACTGACGCAATTGCACGATCCAGCAAAACTGTAACACTGTACCCAATCTAATTTTTTTTTCACACAAACAGAGCTTTCTTTTGGAGGTATTTAATCACCAGTGGGTTTTTTATTTTTTGCTATATTAATGTAATATAAATGTAGACCAACATTTATTCTTTGGTAAAATATCCCAAATCAGTGTTTGTTTTTAGTCTACAAACTATGGTATATATATTTAAAAATTAATCAATTCTGACGTACTGATGGCCTATCTCATTCCTTTATGCCTTAAAATGTCAGAACAGTACAAATATCCCTCAAATGACCCATTTTTGAAAAGTAGACATATATATACATACAGTACAGACCAAAAGTTTGGACACACCTTCTCATTCCAAGAGTTTTCTTTATTTTCACGACTATGAAAATTGTAGAGTCACACTGAAGGCATCAAAACTATGAATTAACACATGTGGAATTATATACATAACAAAAAAGTGTGAAACAACTGAAAGTATGTCATATTCTAGGTTCTTCAAAGTAGCCACCTTTTGCAGCAGACACATCTCTAGAACAACTGATAAGAGGAGACTGTGTGAATCAGGCCTTCATGTAAGAATATCTGCTAGGAAACCACTGCTAAGGAAAGGCAACAAGCAGAAGAGACTTGTTTGGGCTAAAGAACACAAGGAATGGACATTAGACCAGTGGAAATCTGTGCTTTGGTCTGATGAGTCCAAACATGAGATCTTTGGTTCCAACCACCGTGTCTTTGTGCGACGCAGAAAAGGTGAACGGATGGACTCTACGTGCCTGGTTCCCACCGTGAAGCATGGAGGAGGTGTGATGGTGTGGGGGTGCTTTGCTGGCGACACTGTTGGGGATTTATTCAAAATTGAAGGCATACTGAACCAGCATGGCTACCACAGCATCTTGCAGCGGCATGCTATTCCATCCGGTTTGCGTTTAGTTGGACCATCATTTATTTTTCAACAGATCAATGACCCCAAACACACCTCCAGGCTGTGTAAGGGCTATTTGACCAAGAAGGAGAGTGATGGGGTGCTGCGCCAGATGACCTGACCTCCACAGTCACCGGACCTGAACCCAATCGAGATGGTTTGGGGTGAGCTGGACCGCAGAGTGAAGGCAAAAGGGCCAAAAAGTGCTAAGCATCTCTGGGAACTCCTTCAAGACTGTTGGAAGACCATTTCAGGTGACTACCTCTTGAAGCTCATCAAGAGAATGCCAAGAGTGTGCAAAGCAGTAATCAAAGCAAAAGGTGGCTACGTTGAAGAACCTAGAATATGACATATTTTCAGTTGTTTCACACTTTTTTGTTATGTATATAATTCCACATGTGTTAATTCATAGTTTTGATGCCTTCAGTGTGAATCTACAATTTTCATAGTCAAGAAAATTCTTGGAATAAGAAGCTGTATCCAAACTTTTGGTCTGTACTGTATATATATATTTTTTTACATACTGTCACCAGTACATCATGTGACTAGTGTGGTGGTGATCTGGGATACTGAGTTTTTCAGCCCTTTTTTTGGGGGCTGAAAATGACCCCCTCGGCTTACACTTGAGTCATTACCTGCCAGTCCATTGCCGCCTAACCTCACGTTGCCCATTGCAGAATCCGTGTTGCAGTGTTCTGCCTATCACGATCACCCTCTCATCTATCAGGCTGCAAATGGGCACGGTGAGGTCAGGTTGCAAATGGGCATTGTTGACCCTTATTTCCACTTACAGTAGCCACTACATTCTCACCCTAGGCTTATACTCGAGTCAATATGCTTTCCCAGTTTTTTGTGGTAAAATTAGGTCCTTGGCTTATACTCGGGTCGGCTTATGCTTGAGTATATACGGTATATATTTTTTTTTTATTCAATTTTTTAAACAATATTTTTCTTTTTAAGATTTTTTTTTTTACATACTCTTGTCACCATAGTGATACTGTACTACTCTGGGGGTATCAGATTATGTTTTTACACCGTTATTGCTTATTATACCAGTAAAGATCACTGTTATAAGCAATAGTTTGGCTTTCATTCATTACCGCTTGCTTACTATTGTGATGCTGTGATGGGCTACAGCTAATCACATGGTACAGGGTGCCAGGTACTGATAGCTGTGGGCAAATCACAGCATCACAATAGTAAGCAAGCTGTCATGAATGGAAGATACTTATGACAGTTTTGCCTGCATGTATTCATGTGATCGCTATGAGTCATAGTGATCACATGATACTCAGGCCTGTACCGAACACTGTGATCCGCTGTGTCTGTGGCAGGCGCAGCACTATGAAGTGCCTCATGCGCTGTGGCATTAGAAGAATTGTGATATCTGACTTTTCTGTCCAACAAGACTGTCTATTACTCTGAAATTCCTCTAGCGCCGTTCTATGGAAGCAGTAGATTTAAAGAGCACACCAAATGCTTAAAATAACTTCACTTTTCTTCATATATAATGCTGCTGCTTTGCAGCAGACAGTCCATGTACAAAAACACGTGATGAATAAGTATAACAGAAAATGGTGGTTCAAACATTCAATCTTGTCATTTAACATAAGATGGTGGATATATTTCTTTCTTCAGTATTTACACTCTCTCTCTCTCTCTCTCTGTAAGTTATAAAACCATTCTCTGATTTCTTTGAAAGGTATAACTGTGGTTTGCAACTTGGTTTGCAGGGTTGCTTTTGCAGGGCTAGCTTAGTTGGGTTTGGTTTGAAGGTATGATATGGTATGGTATGGTTCGGTATGTTATGGTACGGTATGAAGGTATGGTGGAACTACAAGTGAACACACAACTAGATCAGTATACAGTTCTAACCACGCTATTTACAATAAGGATATAGATATATATATATATATATATATATATATATATATATATATATATATATATATAAAATAACTGTCACATACCTATTTTTATCCCCTGGCTTCCAAAAAACATAACTTTGGACTTCTGTCTGTTCTGCTCTGTGTCTCTGTGGCTTTATGTCTGTGTGGAATAATCAAGTAGCACATGGAGTATTAGGAACCTCCCAGATAGAGTGTTTGTAAAGCTGGCTGTGACTGGTCAAGACTCTGCTCAATGTGAGATTGGCTGTGATTGGGTCAAGGCTTCTGATGAGTCACAAAAGCTTAACTATGCTTGCTGGCATGAATTCAGCTGTGTTATTCCTAACCTCCTGCTGCCATACAAACAAATGACTCTTAAAGGCATATTTTTTCTTTTCCTTCTGTGAACACAACATACAACTGTTATATGACATCCAAGCACAAAATCACAGTGAATAACTCTGCCTTTGTCTCTCACATAAACACATGTGCACTACATTTAGCAGGTTTAGCTGTAAATACATGTAGTGTTTTATTAGCTACCTAGGACAGGTTGTAGCTGGCCAGCTACAGTGTCTGGTCACAGGACCGCTCCACTATGCGTCCTAAAAGGGCGCACCAGTGTGCATATGCTGAGCGACGTACCAGTATGTCGCTTAGCCTGGAGCTGATGCCCGCCTACAGTAAATGTACTGTGGTCTAGCTGCAAGTGGTTAATCAAACTACCATGAAAGTTGTGGAACCATCCTGGTCTTGGACAATAACATCTGCGTTTCCATGGTGGTTGGATTACCATTAGAACTGAAGAACTAGCTTTCGATAAACACCTTTAACATTGTTGAACATAAATAACAACTATTTGCTATACCATTGACCTGGATAATTGAGAACTTTCACAAACGCCATACATGTATGTATTGCCAAATAGTTTCATCATGTAGAGCAGGGGTCTCCAAACTCTCCAATCAAAGGGCCAGTTTACTGCCCTTCAGACTTAAGGGGGGCGGACTGTGGCCATTGGGAGTAGA
Organism: Rana kukunoris; assembly: GCA_029574335.1. NCBI lineage: Eukaryota > Metazoa > Chordata > Amphibia > Anura > Ranidae > Rana > Rana kukunoris. Next base: position 112,048 of record JAJQKJ010001297.1, on the reverse strand, counting down.
AAATATCCTGATGTCAGTGGGAATTAACAATGCCCCATCGTTGGTGTCAATGAGAGGAATTGTGCCACATCATTGATGTCATTGGGTCCCATTATTGGTGTCATTGAGAGGAATTATGAGTGGGGCGAATTATGCCTCATTGTTGGTATCTTTGGATGAATATAGTCCCCCAAGGGCCAAATAAATACAAGCAAAGGGCTTAATCTGGGCCACAATTTGGAGACCACTGATATAGGGGAATGGTAAAATGTTCAAAAAAAAGAGTGCAGGTAGAATGGAGGCAGGACAAGTCATTATTAGAATGAATGTTATTTTCATTATGTACTCACCAGTAGTAGTCATGAACTCAAGGCTTTATGCTTCTGTGGGGAGAAAGACAGAGCCAGTCCATCGTGTTATCCGCTGGTGTCTCTGGACTAAAGTAGTAAACCTATCTCCATGTTCTTAACCAGTATAAGCGTAGCTCCTCCCACATACTATAAAACTTCAACTGTAATAAACTAAAAAGAGAGATTTGTAACACCATGGCTTGAAAATCTGACTGTATCCACTATGAGAGACAAGGCATTCCACAATTACCATGGTAGACTAGCACAGGAAGGAAAGACACATATTAATAGAGGAACTATATGATGGGAAATAAGTCAGACTTTGTTAAAAATATTGTCACAATTAAGTAGACACCAATGAACAAATATGTAAATAAATAACAGCTAAAAATAGAAAAGGAAGCACAACCAGCAGCACAGTTTAATAATGTTGTGCATGTAAAATAAGGACAGAATGGTACACAACAAAGATGTGCCACTTGGTATCTACACACCAAAGGGTATATTCATACAAATTTGCAGAGCTATTTTCCCTGTGAAACTGAATGTATATTTATTATGTACAAATGAGTGCAAAAAAAATGTTATTATGCTATTTTCTCTCCAGATTGAATGTTTTTCATTTATACAGGATAGTGTGAAACAGGAAAATACTGCATTGTGGCCACTAGGTGGAGATGATATAGTGAATAATATGCTGCTGCTCCAGGTAAGCTTGCCGTTGCAGTCCTCCACACCTCATCTACCTGGGTGCTCACTTAGCTCTTCTAGCTGAATATAGAAACACATCCAAGAATCCAAACAGCTGCACTCCAAGAAACATCCAACTTTTTTGGAACTTATAAAAGCACAGTATCAGTCTACTGTTTTGGGGGGCTTTTATAAGTTACAATAAAGTCGGATGTTTCTTGGAGTGCAGCTGTCCAGATGCTTGGAGCTTTCTCCAAATGGAGCTGACGAGCACAGGAAATCAACACTTAGGGCCAGATTCAGGTACATCTGCGCATTATTGGACCGGCCTAGCACACCGCCTTTACGTTAGACTGGCGCAATGTAGCGGCGCAATCACCCTATTCTCGTCAGTTTTACGCAGAAATTAGCACCTACGCAACATTATTTCTGAGGCGCAAGGCGGAGTAATCCAAATTGGGAAGGACGTGGGCATGTTACATTGAAATGAGCCGTGACCCCATGCAAATGAAGGGCCGGCCGGCTCGCGCATGCACGCTTGAAGCAGACCATGTCAGCACCTCTGTGCGCATGCTCACAACTCGGGAACGGCGCAAGCAGTGAAATTGGAAATGGACTAGGGCAAAATCATGAACTACGCAAACAGCATAAATAGACACACACAAACGCACTTCCTTTGCAAAAGTACATCCCTTTGTATCCCTCCCTATACAGCAAGGTGCTTTTGTTCTCTTTGTTGCGTTGTGGTTTGTCTTTGTGATATTTGTGGACTGTGTGATCTTGTGTTTGTTAGAAGATATTTGTAAGTGATTTTTGGTGACTGCTTGTGAGAGTTTTTGGTTGATTTTTGGTTGATAGTTTTTTGTTTGTTTGTTTTCTTGCTTGATTTTTCCCGCTTGTTTTTGTGAGTGATTTTTGCCGATTGTTTGTGTGATTGATTTTTGCTGACTGTTTGGGAGAGAGTTTTTGTATGACTGAGAGGAAGTTAAATTTTACTTTTGGAGAGAAACAAATTCTTGCCCGGGCCATTTCCCAATATGGGCGTTACCTCCACGGCCCGGAGAGTGCCAACACCACCCCGGCCAGGAGGAGAGAGATTTTGGACAGGATTACTGACGAGGTGAATGCATCGGGGGGGGAGACCCGGACACGGTCGGGGGTTGAAAAGAAGATCAATGACCTCCGGCGTCTGGTCAAAAAGAAGCTGGCCAAAATGCTAGCACATGCCAGGGCCACAGGAGGGGGCCCACCATGCCCTGTTAGGCTGAAAGCGGAGGAGCGTGCGGTGGCCCAGGCCTTTCATAGGCAAGAAGTGGAGGGCCTGCCTGGCTATGACTCAAGTCATGAAGGCTTGATGCCAGGTAAGGTTTTTTTGCCCTATCAGGTGTGTAGCATGTGTGGGGGAGGGGGTGAAAGGGAATATGTGACAAGTGTGTGGATCCTCCAACCTGTGAATGTTTTGTGTCATCCACAGATGTGCAGGAGGGTGCTGGGCCATCTGGGCTGACCGCACCATCCCCAGGACAGCAGCCTGATGAGGACTCCCCGACAAGGCTGGCGTCCTCGGAGGAGGTTGAAGAGGAGGAGGTTGAGGAGGAGGAGGAGTCCATGTCAGGCAGTGGACTTTTGTTTTTGGAGGACTTTTCCCCTCTGGCTGGCAGGAGCCAGCCCTCCATAAGGGGTAGCCCCTCCCACTCCTCCCCCAAAAGGGCACCCCTCCCAAGGGGCTCCCCTTCTCCCGGCCACAAGCATCAGCTGGAGGCAGGAAGGCAACCCAGAAGACCAGGGGGGTGGCCGACCTTCTGCCCGCCAATCTGAGAAGGGACCAGTTCCTTCAGACCCGCCATCTAGGAGAGGTCAGCCAGACTTTGGTGGGGGTGGAGGAGAGCCTGTCCTCCATAAAGGATACGCTTGGGGACCTGGACTGCCACTCCCTGGCTCTTACAAACTGCCTAATCGACCTGCAGACTACAACAGCAGGCGCTGGGCAGGATGTGAGGGCCCTCACCCAGGCTATCCAGGCCAACACGGCAACACTAGGTGCTGGCCTGACCAGAATTGCCGTGGCCTTGGAGGGCAGGCCGCCAGGTGGGCAGAGACCAGGGGCTGCACCTCCTTCCCCGGATTACCCCCTCCCCAATGAGTCTCCCCTGAGGAGCCAGGGCTGTGGCCGGGGGCGCCCCAGGCGTGGCTCACGTCAACAGCATTAATTTGTTTTTCCCCTTTTTTTGTTGGCCTGTTTTTTTTGGCCTTTTTTTTTTTTTTGCTGGGAAATTTTTGTTTTTGCTGGGCATTTTTTTTTTGGGGGTTGTGAATGCTGTTTGAATGTGGGGGTGACATTCCTGCCGGAAAAGGGGTGTCACCCTCATCTTTGGTGGAGAAGGGTTCCCCAGGAACAGGGAGAAGTGATCCCCAGGTCCGTGTGAATGGTGTATGAATGTACAGTGACATAATTGGAGCCTTGGCGTGGCGTTGCTGCTCACAAGTCATGCATGGTGGACTGGTGCCAATCGAATTTGATGAGGATGTGGGGTGTCTGTGCTAGGGACCACAGTGGTGTGCATGCATGCATTCTCATTGTGCCATGATTAACGTGCAAAGATGCATAATGTGAGCTGGCATGAGATGGGGTCATGAGATGGGGTCCCAGTGCATATGCAGAGTCACCTTGAAGGGAAAAGACAGGAGGATGTTAGTAGTGCATGTGCCCCTTGTGATGTGTGCATCATGGGGGGGGGCCAGTCTTGCCTGCCACCCATGTCACTCACCAACCAGCCAGCTGTCCTCATACATGTTCTGTTCGAAATCTGTGGGGATGGGGCTCTGATTGTATATGTAGCTGTCATGGGTAGTGTCATGTGTTGGGCTCCTGCAGGGTTGTGGTTAATTCCATGATGGCATGAGGGGTGAATCTGAAGATGCGAGACACCTCAGAATCACTCATGCCATAGATGTCTATGTGTGTGTGATATATCCTCTTCCGTGAAGAGTGAGGGGCTTGTATCAGATAAAAATATTGTATTAGATTAAATTGTAAAGTTTATATAAGCAAAAAAAAGTTTTCCAAAAAAAATACAAATCCAGTGCCCTCCTCAGTGCCCTCCTCCTTCTTTGCTCCTCTAAAGTCAGTAGTATAGCTATGAGCATGGATGCCACTGGCATGTTGGCATACAGTTTGTTGGGCAACACGTGTGACTGCTCAGCTCCTCACTAACAGTGTTGCTTTATCTGACATGTAGACGAATTGTCTAATTTTATACCAGCTTTTATATGGTCTAATTTTAGACAGGACATTTAGCTGTTGCGCACAGCGCGTAGCCTGCGCTGCACCAACGTTCTTTTGTGGATCCCCGTAACTCCCTCATTAGCATATTTGAATAGCAAATCAATGGTGTGTCTAGCGCAGTTTTGCGTGGACGGATGCGCCTGTCTAACGAAATTACGCTGGACAAAAAAAAGTAGATTTCTTGCGTATCTCGTTTTGGGGATGCGGAGTATCGAAACGCATGCACAAATTTAGACTTACGCTGCGCATCTCCTGTTACGATGGCGTAATCGCTCTGTGAATCTGGCCCGTATTTTCTATGATCGTCAGATCCATCTAGTTGTCGTAATGAAGTATTTTCCTGATCCACACTATTCCAGAACATTTGAACCTGCAGTTTTGCAGGGTAAATAACTTTTTCTAAATACACCACCAAATGTAATTTAACCACTTTTTTGTGAATCCAGTGCATCAAGGCTCTGCACCCTGCTCTGGACTTACAGGAGAATGCTGCAGAGGGGCAGGGAATGCCACTAGCCTGAGCCACTCTCTGCAGCATAAAGAATCCACTTTCTGTAGGAAGAAGAGGGTAAAGAGGACATGTGACATCACTGAATCAACAGCTGGAAAAAAGGGATGCAACTTGATTCTTTTTAATACAGAGTCTGGATTTAGGGCCAGGTCGCACTGCTGCGATGTCAGACATGGCATGTGATTTACACTCTGCACTGCTGTGCAAATCACATGCCATGTCTGTGTGATGTGAATTCAGTCATACAGATAGTCTTGCTGAATTTGCATCGCATTCGAACCAAACTTGCACAGAATCCTTTTTTGGTCCACACCAGAATCGGATCGCATGGGTGATCCGATTTCTGTCCAAATTGACAGTTCACACTGCGATATGCGAACCAATCTGGGGGCGTCATTAACTTTGTATTGCCACTCCCAGCAGTTTGCATAGGGGAGTGTGAACCGACTGCGAGTTGTATGTGATGCGGGAACCCACACTGGATTCCCAGGGTTCTCACATCGCAGCGGCGTGAACTGGGCCTTAAAGTGGAACGTAACACCCCATTCCCCCTTTACCCTTCATATCTGGGTCACTCACAAAAAAAAAAACTCACATGTCCAGCAGCAAACCAAAAAGGTCAGAACAAATCCAATTATAAAATAAACCTAAAGGGTCTGCTCATAAAGATGTGGAGGTGTTTTTTTTTTTTAAGCACCCGATTAGAGCCACAGGCTCTAATAGGCTGTAAAATAGGGTGGGCTTGGGGTACCAATTATGGGGTCACAAGCCCACCCAGGTGTTACAACAGCGAATGAATGTTCGTTATTGAAACACTGATCCCAAATCCAGCCAATCAGAAGCAGGTCTAAGAACAGTTTTCCGATTGGCCGAAAAGAGAAGATTACCAATTGGCTGTTGAGGAGAAGGGAGGAAATTAAAGCCTCCGCGATGCCTGTGGAGAGTATGGGAAGGAAAAGCTGTCGCTGCCGAGCAAGGGAAGCTGCTGGGTAAGCCCGGGATAAGCACTGCCCACCATAGATGCTGTAAGTGCACCAGACCCACCAAACTGGGCTAGAGGTGGGGGTGTTACTGTTTGCCGCCCCCCCAAATAAAATGACCACCGGTTTACACATATGTCCAAGTATTTGGAAAATACACACATCTAAGCCTCATTCACACAGGCGTACTTATGAGTAAATCCGTGTATTGGGGCGTCTTTACCCACACAGAATGTATGCAGCCCGGGTAACCCACTTACTGTGCTGAGAGCATGCTCCCAGTATGGTAGGCGGTGGGGATCGATAAGCTCCCGATGCATGCCTAACGGGAGCCTTCTGATCATCTGACCACTGTGACAGCCAATCAGAGCAGTAACATGACCCGAATGCCGCCTCCACCTCCCGGGTTTTAAAACTCTTAAAGAGCTGGGAGGAGATTGACATGAAGGGGTTAGTGCAGAACAGATAAAGCATGTCTCTTCTGCATTACAATTCCTGTCTGTTCGCCCTTTTTTATATAAGCTAAAGTCCCAATTCAAAACGGAACTAAACCCAACGATTTAATAGTTTCAAAAAACAGCTACAGTCCAGGAATGCTGGGAACGTAACTGTCACGTTTGCTTTTGTTCGCAACCAAACTGTCAAAACATCCAATGACTGGTGTCATAACTGATCATATGTGTAGCACCATGGCAGTTCCAGATCAAACAGAGGCCAAGATGGCAGCTTCCTTGGCTGAAAATGATAAGAGGGTTTAGTTCCGCTTTAACTCCCAAAGAAGAATTAGGCCGGCCAGACAGAGCGATTTTCTTTCCTGCAAACACAGTCAGGGTTGATGGGGGAATCTCTCCCATGGAGCCATTGTATTCTCCTGGTGGGAGAAGTCGTCTCTGCAGGGAGAACACAGTGATTATTGCTAGCAGCTATAACAGCTGCTAGTAAAAAAGTTGCATGTACAATCTGACAGGCTGGTTGTACCCAAGTTGATCGATTGGTACATCCAGTCTGCCCATACATGATTCGAATCTTGCCTGGTTCCTATTGAACCAGCTAAGATTCAAACTGTCTATGGCCAGCTTTAGTTCCACTTTTAAACTCTCCCTTCCCCAAGCAGAACTTTTTTGAATTTTTAACATTTTCATTTTTTGCCCTGCCCCCTGCTGCCATTCCAGCCTAGGCCAGGATGATGTATACCTGCTCCTGCAGCATCCTGGATACCTACATCACATCTTCCAGGAGGCTGCAGGAGAAGCTTACAGAGCAAACGGGGGTAAGGGCAGTCCACAGGGCAGGAAAGTCGCACCTCAAATTGCACTGACATGCGGCTTTGAAATCCTGCAATTCCAAGTGAAGACTCACGATTTTAAAGCGACATTCAGTGTGAACCTACACTAACTCTAATGAATGCAGTTCCAGCACACTAGTACAGGGCTTAAAGGGTTAAAGCAGGCAATGCAGAGGTGATACAACACTCTCTGAAGACTGATTCAAACCAAGATTACTCTTCAGAGAACAACAATAGTGTAAATAAGGCATTAGTTCTACTTTATTCCTAAAATCTAGAAAAATAGTAAGAACTGCTGCTACCTACCAAAAAAGGACTGCTGCTTGCAAACTACCTCGCTGTCACTACTACAGGAAATACTGAGGACACAATGACACAGGAGAGGTGCTACTTATAGACGGAGCTCAGTACTACTGTCAGCCCCTAATATCCTCTCAGGAAAGGTTTCTTCCAATTAAAAAAACATATATATTTTTATCACATTACAAAAGTTGAATAGCCTACCGGAAGTGACCCAGAGCCCCGCCCACCTTTCTGCAGGAAGTGTGGCACAGGTTTACCGGAAGTGTCCGCTGTTGTGGCGTTTGGGTTAAAGGTGTCCGCAGAAAGATGAAGCCAGCCGTAGATGAGATGTTCCCGGAGGGAGCCGGGCCCTATGTGGACTTGGATGAGGTGAGGCGCAGCGCTCTCATATATGCCATGCTGGGCCTGTTGTCAGCGTCCCGTATCACGTCTTCCCTGTGTTTTGTGTATAGAAGAAGGACGCTCACACTTCATATACGAGAACATGGGGGGAGGTGTCCTATAGTCTGTATACACCGCGCGCACACAGGCTCATCCCTGGCAAGAGGGTTGCTAAGCTAACCCACAAATACTTTTTTTGCTGACAAGACATGGGAAATGTACTGGCAGCCTGAATTATGACAGAAACGATATTTAACCCCTTCCTTACACCCCCTTCCAGCCCAGGACAATTTCGAGCTTTCAGAGCTCTCACACCTTAAATGATAATTGCGCGGTCATACAACACTGTACCCATATGACATATTTTTCCCACAAATAGAGCTCTCTTTTGGTGGTATTTATTTTAGTTTTATTTGTTGCTAAACAAAAAAGAACTTTTTGAGTAAAAAAAATTAAAAGTTTTTCATATTTTGTTATAAAACTTTGCAAACAGGTTCCTTTTTCTACTTCACTGATGTGCCCTGATGAGGCAGCACTGATAGGCTGCAATAATGGGTGTTATTGGGTGCCACTGATTGGCAGCACTGATTTGCAGCACATTTGGGTGCTAAGGGATCCGATGTCCCTCTAATTGAAGCCACTGCTTTTTTCTCATTCTCGCTGAATGTGTGAAGGGGAAAAAAAAATACAATTGCCATCTATTTCTGTGATCAGCTGTCAGCTGATCATGTGGTAAAAGGCCTGCAGTGATTGGCCCTTTACCCGATCTATGATTATCCGAGTCTCACTGACTCTTCAATTGCAGGGGGGGGCGTGAGAACGGGAGGGCGCTTGCGAGCACGCTCCTGTCCATAGACAAAGAGTGTATGACTCGGTCCCGACACCTGCGTCATTGGATTTGATCGACAGCAGTGGGAGCCAATGGCTGCGCCTGTATCAATCTATCCAATCAACGCCGAAAAGAGGATGTCGGGGGGACGCGCACAACAGGTGAACAGGGGGATGGTGGGGCCGTCATTGCCCAGTGTTTTTTTCACCTTAAAGGGGTTGTAAAGACAAAAATATTTTCCTCTTAAATTAAAGTCTGACAGTAGCTGATAAAGTAAAAAGTAATGTTTTGCATTATAACTAGTTTGATACCTGTTGAAATCGAGCCGTTTATTCACCTCTGTCACTGCTGAATCATTATTCTCACTGACTTCCTGGTTTGCGGTACGTGTTCATTCTTGCTACATCACGGCCTAATGGGAACTACAGTTCCTAGTAGGCTTAGCCTCCATGCCTATGAGGGTTAAGAGAGCATCGTCAGGCAGGGCTGTAGTCATGGGGAGGGGGTGAGCACATTCTGCTTTCCACCATGCAGGTGCTGGTGGAAAGCAAGAAGAGGAGAGACAGGAAATGGCATTTTCAAACCTGGATTACTGTATTTTGGAAGTCAAAAGGAAAAACGAGGTAAGTGATATTAAATGCTCTAGCTTACAGCAATCGATCTAATAAAAAACGAACCTTTAGTGTTCCTTTAATGCATTGGGGAGTGGCAAGACGGGATAGTTTTCTTACGAACAAAAACATCCAAGCCCGGCTACATGAAAAAACACATCTGAAGTCTCTCAAAAGCATGTTAAAAAATGTTATGGTCTGATGAAACCAAGGTTCAACTTTTTGGCCATAATTCCAAGTGATATGTTTGGTGCAAAAAAACAACACTGCACATCTCCAAAAGAACACCATACCCACTGTGAAGCATGGTGGTGGCAGAATCATGCTTTGGGGCTTTTTTCCTTCAGCTGAAACAGGGGCCTTAGTCAAGGTAAAGGAAATTATGAACAGTTCCAAATACCAGTCAATATTGGCACAAAACTTTCAGGCTTGTGCTAGAAAGCTGAACATGAAGAGGAACTTCATCTTTCAGCTTGGCAAAGACCCAAAGCATACATCCAAATCAACAAAGGAATGGCTTCACCTGACGATTAACATTTTGGAATGGCCCAGCCAGAGCCCAGACCTGAATCCGATTGAAAATCTGTGGGGTGATCTGAAGAGGTCTGTGCACAGAAGATGTCCTCGCAATCTGACAGATTTGGACTGTTTTTGCGAAGAAGAGTCAAGCTGATGTGCCATGCTGATAGACTCATACCCAAAAAGACTGCGTGCCGTAATAAAGCTAAACGGTGCAACAACAAAGTATTAGTGTAAGGGTGTGCACACTTATGCAACCACATTTTATTTTTACTTCCCTCCACCGAAAAGATTTCAGTTTGTTATTCAACTGAGTTGTACAATTTATAGGTCACATTAAAGGTGGAAACCGTTCTGAAAGGATTTATCTTTGTCCTTTTTTTTTTTTTTTTTTTTTTTTTTACATCACAGAAACCTGACATTTTAACGGGTGTGTATACTTTTTATATCCACTGTACATCCATACCTGCCCTGCTGCCAGATCTGAGGACAAGCTTGACAGTTAACCATTGGGCAAGTAAACTTGTCTGTTTGACTTCTGTTGAGTGGGCACACATGATCATGCAGAATACAGACACACTTTACAAACAAACACTATACACCAGCACTTTGCCTCCCCTCTCCTGGCATGCTTGGACTTGTAGTGCCACAGACACATGGGTTGGTAATGTGGGGGGGGGGGGGGGGCGCAGACAGCGGTGACTGTGGTATTATTGCCTAAGCCTCAAATCTGCGTCTCAAAAATACGCTATAAAATTCCCCATGGAAATAATCAAGTGCAGCTTCTGCTTTGTGTTGCTGTCCTGTGTATCATTATGATCAATTTAATTTCAGTTTTTTTTTTTAAATATAAAATCTTCATAAATTCTGTTTGTGTTTTACAGGCTGGGGGAAGTACAGGACTCTTAATGGACTTGGCAGCCAATGAGAAAGCTGTTCATCTAGACTACTTCAACAGTGAGTGATAGTAATATTTTTCTACAAGCCTTGGAGAACATATAGTGTGTATCGATTGACTTTAGTGATTACTGGCCTGGCCAATAACTAATACTGTTTGGGATCAGAATAACCAATGCGATCCTAAAATAACATCATTATTTCATAGCAGAGATCTGTGTGTTTCTGCATGACTGGCTGTCATTGGTTAATGACCCTCATACACTGCTGTTGACTAGTAATCTGGCAGATGTTAGATTTACATTTTGCTTTTATTAGCAGAACCTTTATCGTTCTCGTTCAAATTGGTTTTGTCTAAATGGCACAATGTTTTTTTCTGTAGCTCAGTCACTGTTAGTCAACAAGAATTATTTACATGAGATCAGCAGTCAGGTGATCAAAGAGGCTCCACTTGAGAGCATAATTTGTGTCTTCTGGGTCACAAATTATAGCTTCATGCTACTTTGCTAAGGTCACCATACACATCTCATTGCTCTGTCCTTTTTTATAGAGACTATCATTGATTTAAAAAAAATATAAACACCGTTCAAAATATACTATTTTTTTACTTGTACAGCCTGTTCCTTTGGATGTTGCAGAGCAAAGTTGCCAACAGAATCTTCTTCTTTTTTTTCAAATAAGTTTATTGAAGAAGAAAGAAAAATAATGTTACAATATACTGTGACAACAACCAACACAGCAGGTTGCAAAACAGAACTCGAAGTTAATAGCCAGTGATAAAGCTAAGGAAAATTCAGCTGTGTAACGAATAGCATGGTGTGAGTTACAGAATCAAGAAGGTACAATATAAAAATGAGAATAAAACAGTAAGAAAAAGAAACAACCATAAAAACTTAGGTCATTCATGAATTTGAAATAAGAACCAAGGGTTCCACTTGGCATTACAAATTGGAATGGAAACATGCAGGGTATGAAAGATCTTTTCAGTCAGCATCATTTGGCCAACACAGGAGACAACTTGTGAGAAAGGGACAGCTCGTTTTCCAATGTAGAGCAATAGCCCACTGCATCGCTACACGGATGGAGTGGCTTAATCTCACAAGGGGTTTGGGGGTGTCTGGCAGGCCTTCAAATAAGAGGCAATGAGTATGAGCTAGCGCTAGGTGTCCACCTGCCAGCGTGTCTATCAGATCCAGGAGACTCCGCCATGTGGGTTGCAAATTTTCGCATTCCCAAAACAAATGTAGAAATGAGCCTCTTTTTCATCCGCTGTTCTGGCCATCAAAAGAAGTAACGGGGACATATCTACAAATGTGGCGGAGATTACGGACACATTTAGAGAAACTAAATTATGTTAAACTATATAGGTCCCAAAGAATAGCGGGAGGAGAGGAATTGCAATGATTTTTTAGGAATCTAGAATTGCCATCTCTCACAGGAATAGAGAAAGAGTAAATGGAGGCCCCAATAACATTAGAGGAAGCCCAGTTAGCAGTCAAAGAAATGGCCAATCAGAAGTCCCCGGGACCAGACGGGTTACCGGCAGAGACCTATAGGTATTACAGGAAAGTTCTGCTCCCAGAGCTTATAAAAGTACTTAATGAGGCCATGGTAGAGGGGAAGTTGCCCATTTCAATGACAGAGGCCACGATAATAGTGCTGCACAAGGAAGGGAAGGACCCACTGGAAACCTCATCATACAGGCCTATTTCTCGTCTGTGTGCAGATGCTAAAATCCTGGCTAAAATAATGGCTAGCAGGTTAAATAAAATAATTGCGAGACTTGTACATCAGGATCAAACAGGATTTATCCCAGGTAGATCAACTAGTATAAACATTAGGAGGGTATTCCTTAACCTGCAAATACCCACAGAGAATAGTGGCAATAGGGCAGTTATGTCCTTGGATGTGGTTAAAGCCTTTGACCGTTTGGAATGGGGGTACATTTGGCATGTACTAGAGATCTTTGGGTTTGGCCCTATATTTATTAGATGGATCAAAATATTGTACAGCGGCCCGAGTGCAAAAATTAGAGTCAACAATGAATATTCAGCAAGGGTAAAAATTGAGAGAGGCACGAGGCAGGGGTGCCCCTTGTCACCCCTGCTCTTTGCCTTGGCAATGGAACCGTTAGCCACTGCTATAAGAATGGACAGGATAATGAAGGGATTCATAAGACCAATTGGGGAGGAGAGAATTGCTCTGTACGCGGACGATGTCCTCCTCTTCCTTGGGGACACGGGTCACTCCATTAGACAGGCAATGACTATTTTTGGAGAGTTCGGCAATATATCTGGACTGGTAATAAATTGGGAGTTTAATGCCGGTAGACCCAATGAGGAACCAGATCCTGGCTGAGATCCCACAACTGGAGACAGTGAGGAAAATGCGGTATCTAGGAATAATAATTACACAGGATCTCAATAAATACATAGAGAATAATCTGGCACCATTGTTGCTTAAATTTAAAAACAAAGGCCCAGATTCACGTACATCGGCGCATTATCGGTCCGGCGTAGCGCACCACTTTTCCGTTAGACTTGCGCAATCTAGCCGCGTAATCCCGCGATTCACGTAGCTTTTGCGCAAGAAATTGCGCAAGCGTAAGGTTTTTTCCTGAGGCGTAAGGAGGAGTAATACAAATTGGGAGGGACGTGGGCGTGTTACATTGAAATGAGCCGTGACCCCATGCAAATGAAGGGCCGGCCGACTCGCGCATGCGCGCGTGAAGGAAACCATGTCAGCTCCGTTGTGCGCATGCTCACAACTCGGGAGCGGCGCAATCAGTGAAATTGGAAATGGACTAGGGCAACGTTGTGAACTACACAGACAGCATAAATAGACACACACAAACGCACTTCCATTGCAAAAGTACATCCCTTTGTGTCCCTTCCCATTGAATCAAGTGCTTTTGTTCTGTTGTTCGTTAGAGTGTGTTTTGTAGTTGTCAGATTAGTGTTCTGTGTGATCTATTGCTTGTTGGTAGATTTCTGAAAGTGAGTTTTGATAAGTGTTTGAGACTGTTTGATTAATATATTTCTGAGCGTTTGTTTTCTTGCTTTATTTTTTCATCTGATTTTTTTGTGTCTGTTTCTTGCTGAGTGCTAGTGTGATTTTTTGGGTGTTCTTTTTCTCTTTGTGTGTGTTCTTGCCTGATTGGTTGTGCTTGTATTTGTGACAGATTTTTGGTGACTGCTAGTGAGTTTGTTTGGAAGTATGACTGAGAGAAAACGAAAGCTGAATTTTACAGTGGGGGAAAAAAGAATTCTTGCCCGGGCCATTACCGACTATGGGCGTTTTCTCCACGGCCCGCAGAGTGCCACCACCACCCTGGCCAGGAGGAGGGAGATATTGGATATGATCACGGAGCAGGTCAATTCATCGGGGGAGGGGGAGACACGGACCTGGTCTGGGATTGACAAGAAAATAAATGACCTCCGGCGTCAGGTGAAAAAAAAACTGGCCGCAATAAATGCCCATGCCAGGGGCACAGGAGGGGGCCCACCATGCCGGATTAGATTTACAGCGACGGAGCGTGTGGTGGCCCTGACCTTTTACCGTCATGAAGTGGAGGGCCTGCCAGGCTTTGACACAAGTCCGGTCCCCGTGGTGCCAGGTAAGGTTTTTATTTCTCTCAGGTGTGTAGCATGTGTGGGGGAGGGGGTGAAAGGGAATATGTGGCAAGTGTGTGGATCCTCCAACCTGTGAATGTTTTGTGTCATCCACAGCTGTGCAGGAGGGTGCAGGGCCATCTGGCCTGACCGCTCCAACCCGAGGACAGCAGCCTAATGAGGCCCCCCCAACAAGGCCAGAGTCCGCGGAGGAGGAACAAGAGGAGGAGGATGATCATGCGGAGGACGATCATGAGGAGGAGGAGGAGAATCATGAGGAGGAGGAGTCCATGGCAGGCACTGGACGTTTGGTTTCTGCGGACTCTTCCCCTCTGGCTGCAAGAAGCCTGCCCTCCCTAAGGGGGACCTCCTCCCCCAACATGGCTCCCCTCACAAGGGCCTCCCCTTCTCCCGGCCACAACCATCAGCTGGAGCCAGGAGGTCATCCCAGAGCACCAGGGGGGCGCCCAATCTCCTGCCCGCCTGTCTGAGAAGGAACCAGGCCATCCAGACCCGCCTTCTGAGACAGCTCTGCCAGACTATGGGGCGGGTGGATCAGAGCCTGTCCTCCATCAACGATAGGCTGGGTAACCTGCACTCCCACTCCCGGGCTTTCACAACCTGCCTAAATGAACTGCAAACTACAGCAGCAGGCGTTGGGCAGGATGTGAGGGCCCTTACCCAGGCTATCCATGGCAACACGGCAACACTTGGTGCTTCCCTGGACAGAATTGCCGTGGCCTTGGAGGGCAGGCCGCCAGGTGGGCAGATCTCAGGGGCTACTCCTCCTTCCCCGGCTTTTCCCCTCCCCCATGAGTCTCCCCTGAGGGGCCGGGGCCGTGGCCGGGGGCGCCCCAGGCGTGGCTCACGCAGAGGGCATTAATTTTTTTTCCCCCCTTTTTTTGGTTTGAAAGCATTTTTTTTTTTCGATGCATTTTTTTTTTTGCTGACATTTTTTGCATATTTTGGGTTGTGAATGCTGTTTGAATGTGGGGGTGACATTCCTGCTGGAAAAGGGGTGTCATCCTCAATTTTGGTGGAGAAGGGTTCCCCAGGACCAGGGAGAAGTGATTCCCAGGTCCGTGTGAATGGTGTATGAATGTACAGTGACATAATTGGAGCCTTGACGTGGCGTTACTGCTCACCAGTCTTGCATGGTGGACTGGTGCCAATCCAATTTGATGAGGATGTGGGGTGTGTGTGCTAGGGACCATAGTGGTGTGCATGCATGCATTCTCATTGTGCCATGATTAATGTGTGTGTTTAACGTGCAAAGATGCCCAATATGAGCTGTCTCCTGACTGCTCTTCCCTCAGAAGACGGGGTATCCTCGGTTAGGGGTTGATTGTCTGGTTGGGGGGTCAGGTCATCACGTTCCTCTATCTGCAGGCCCTTCCTCACTGCGAGATTGTGTAGCATGCAACATGCAGCGATGATATGGCACACGAAGTTTGGGGAATACAACAGTGTACCCCCAGACTAATCCAGGCATCGGAAACGTGACTTCAGGAGGCCAAATGTGCGCTCCACCACTGCACGGGTTTTGATGTGTGCTTCATTGTATCGTTCCTCTCCTGGGGTTTGGGGGTTCCGGATAGGAGTCATGAGATGGGGTCCCAGGGCATATGCAGAGTCACCTGTAAAGGAAAAGACACGAGAATGTTAGTCATGCATGTGCCACTTCTGTTGTGCATCGCAGGAGGGGATAGTCATGCCTGACTCCCATGTCACTCACCAACCAGCCAGGTGTTCCCATACACGTTCTGTTCGAATTCCGTTCGGATGTGGCATTGATTGTAGATGAAGCTGTCATGGGTGGATCCGGGGTGTTTGGCACGAACGTGCCATATGAGGCCTTGGGCATCAACTATCACCTGTACGTTGATGGAATGCCAATTCTTCCGATTGCGGTACATGTGCTCTGTGTCATGGGGGGGCTGGAGTGCCACATGTGTGCAATCAATGGCCCCCACGGTGCGTGGGAATCTGGCAATTCTGTAGAAATCTGTTATTGCCTTCAGCCGCAGGTCCTCAGTGGTGGGTTTGATGATTTGGTTGGCCATGCATCTGAGGATTGCAGGGACAACCTGGTGCACACATCTGCTCATGGAGGATTGTGACATCCCAGCCACCACTCCACTTGTACGCTGAAAAGAGCCACTGGCAAGGAAATGGAGTGTTGCCAGTACCTTGACCAGTGGCTGCACTGCTTGTGAGCGTTGTGTTGGGCTGGTGATGTCCTCCTGCAGGGTTGTGGTTAATTCCAGGATAGCATGAGGGGGGATTCTGAAGATGCGAAAGACCTCTGAATCATTCATGCCAAACAGGTGTATGCGGGTGCGGTATACCCTCTCCCGTGCCATCCTCCGTGCCCTCCTCCTTCTTTGGTCATCTATATTCACTAGTGCAGCTATGAGCGACGATGCCCCTAGCATGTTGGCAGTCAAATTGTAGTGCAACGCGTGTGTGTGGTCTGCTCCTCAGTAACGGTGTTGCTTTCTGTGAGATGTAGACGTTTTTTCAAAAGTTAGAGCAGCTTTTATGTACTCTAACTTTAGACAGGACATTTTGCTGTTGCGCACATCGCGTAGCCTGCGCAGCAACTGCGTTTTTTTGTGGATCCCCGTAACTCCTTCATTAGCATATTTGACTAGCAAATCAATGGTGTGTCTAGCGCAGTTTTGCGCGAAGGGAAGCGCATGTCTAACTCAATTACGCCGGACAAAAAAACGTAGATTTCTGGTGTATATTGTTTTGTGAATCGCGTGCAACTATACGCACGCGCATATTTAGACTTACGCACGCGCAACAGCAGTTGCGCACGCGTAATCGCTCTGTGAATCTGGGCCAAAATTGGTATCTGGCGACACCTCCCACTGTCGGTTGCAGGGAGGTGCAACCTGATTAAAATGATATGGATGGAGTTAGCTATGAGGGAGGGGGGAATGGCAGTACCACAACCACGCTGCTACTTTTTGGCTGCACAATTGCAGCACATCGGAGTAAAAATAGAATCAGGAGGGGATATAAATGGAAGTTTAATGACCCAAGGGGCCCCCCATGAAACAATTATGGAGGTGATGGAGGCTAATTCATTTATTAACTTGACCCCAACGGTTAAGATGGTAATTAAAGTGTGGAAAGCCATAATGTCAGCTGGAGGACAGGCGGGAGTGACAGAGTACGCACCATTGCGGAATAACAGGAACCTACGAGAGTTGGAGACAGTGGGAGAGATCAAAGAATGGGCAGTAAAAGGGATAACAAGACTGGCTGAGTTATATGAGGGAAGGACCTTAAAAACATTTGCCACCTTGAGAGAGGAATATGAAATCCCCAATTGCACGTTCTACAGGTATCTCCAAATTAGGCATGCATTAAATGCTCAGTTTAATAGAGCGGGACCAAACTGGATTAGGCCTTGAGTCTCTCAAAAACTAAGAGGAGGGATAGAGAAGAAAGGGTTTATTTCTGAAATTTACCCATGTATATGTGAGGAGAATATTGAGGGATCAGAGCAGCTTAAAAGTAGAAAGAAATGGGAGGAAAACCTGGGAATTATAACGGATGACCAATGGAGGAAGGTGCTGGAGAGAGGGCATATGGTCAGTTTCGCCAGCCCAGAAGATATCATTTTTAAAGATGATACATAGGACATATTATACCCCAAAAAGACTATTTAGATTTGGTTGGAGAGTGGATGCAGGAAGCCCCAGATGCCAGGATACGGGCGACTTAATACATATGTTATGGAGGTGTCCTAAATTATTTAGGTATTGGCTATAGATTATCAATACTATTAACATGACATATAGGACTAGGTTGGAGATGGACCCTAGAATGTGTATATTGGGAATATGGGAGAAAAGTTGGCGAGCACTACAAAAGCAGTGGTAAGGTGCCTTTTTCAGGCAAGAAAACGAATCGCCCAAAGATGGCAAGCAGTAAACCCCTCAACAATAAGCGAGTGGACTAACGTAGTGACATAAACAATATGGAACGAGAATGCAGTTTATATTAAGAGAGGAAATATTAAGGAATTTGATAAAATATGGAAACCGTGGTTACTTAGAATAGGATATCCTGTATGAAACGTTGTGGATCAAGCTGGAGAGCAAGGGTGGGTAGAGGGAGGAGGGCGGTAGGGGGAAGTAGGGGAAATAACAAATCAACAGGGGCAATGTTTAAGGTTATGATATGCGGGGAATGAGATATGTTTTGTAAAAGGATTATTATGTATGTAATATGTTTTTAAATATGAAGAATAATGAAATAAAGAGAATTAAATAAAACATTTTTAAATAAATGAGCCTCTTTGAGCGCAACCCCTAAAGAAGTTAGGGGAGGCCTGTGGGTAAATCTTACTGAGGCACACAGGAGTATAATACCAACGGGTAAGCAGCTTGATGGCTGTCTCCCTTATCGTCAGGGATTTGGTGCACTTCCACATGTTTTGCCAGCCCTTGCCCAGTCCAAATCTTCCTCTCTTACCTGCAGTTCCCGCTCCCATCAAGACCCATATTTCAGTGGGGGGACTATAAGGGGATGATTCCAAAGTCCTATATAAGCCGGAAATTGGGCCCTTTTGGTGAGAAGTATGAAAGATGTGTTCAGCCAGCAGAATCTGTTGGATGTCTGGACTTCCCACCATAAGCTGTGGTTCCACCCACTGGCTGCTATGTCACAAGTGAGTCTTAGGGACACATTAGCGATAGTGGCCAGCAGTTGGAACCACAGATTTCAGTGGAGGGTACAGGAACAGAAGTGTCAGATGCTGAAGATTCTGCTGGCAGCTTTGCTGTGCAAGAACACTAACATCCAGTGGACAGTCTGTGCAACTGGTCCACATACAGAGACAAAGCCCCAGTTCACAATGAATGCGACTTCAGCTGAAATCGCACAATTTCAAAGCCGCATCTTGGTGCATCTTTGAAGACATCTGTGCAGCTTCATGCACAGATGTCTATTCAAGTCAATATTGCTGGCAATAGGCTTCAATTTGACCTATCAAATTGTATGGCAAGTCACTCCAATGTGAACAAGGGCTTAGGCTGACAAATATTTGTTTGACAATAGTGCGGCGGAAATAGGAGAGCAACAAGTTTTCTTTTTTAAATACTGAGAACCGAGTGATCAAACACTGCCGATTGCTCATGGAGCTGTGAGAACCGAGCAGAGAGCTCCATAAATCCTCCAACAGCAGCACAAATTAAACACTACAAACTATTCATGCAGTGCTCACACACAAAAATTAGCATAAAATAATAAAATGACATGTATAACCATAAAACAAAACACTTGTGTATTGCCAGCTACATGTTGCTTCAGTGTTGCTAATGCAGTGCTAGCATGTGTGTGTCTGACAGGTACGTTAGGAGCAGAGCAAAGAAGATGAGTACTAATCCACTTAACGCAAACAGGCTGGGCCCTGGTCATTGACAACTAGATTGAATACCAAAGTAAAATTCTGATGACAGGACACACTCTACAGCATGGGTCTTCAAACTACGGCCCTCCAGTTGTTCAGGAACTACAATTCCCCCATCATGCCTAGTCATGACTGCGAATGTCAGTGTGTTACAATGCCTCATGGGAGGTGTAGTTCTACAACAGCTGGAGGGCCGTAGTTTGAGGATCCCTGCTCTACAGCAATGCCCCTGTACTGGAGACATCACCTCCTGCCTAAACCAATATGTTTTGATTGGATACCGCCAGTCTTTCTTTTCCAAGGAAGGCTGGTCAGGGTACGCTGCTCTCTTTAATATATTCTCCCCCTACACTCCTGCCACTAATTAAAGGAATAAGTTCACCTCCCAGAATAATAAATGCAATTTTCCTTTTTTGCAGGTTAACATTTTTTTTTTTTTTTTAGCTTTTAAAGCATTGCACCCACGATCAGCAGATCACAGGTGCAATCTTGGGCTCCACCAGACTGTCAGTGTATTTTTCTGCTCATACCTTGAACGAGCAGGAAGACTGGGTGAACTACCTATAGTGTTCACTAGTGCCATGGTAGTACATTGAAAACTACAAGTCGTCAGCCGCAAAGGCAGTCAGTCCATGTAGTGCATTCATTAATAGATCTTGTTCCTTTTAAATTGTGACAGTGGGTGCGGGGAGAAGATCCCCGATCCATTTTCACAATGAGGGTGGGGGGAATCGGGAAGAGGCTGCAGGAGTGGGAACATGCTCCCAAGGTTGAACTTATCTATTCTTTACTGCCCAAATTACTGCTGCAGGCAAACAAATCATCTGTGAAAGTCCCATATGATCATGCATTTATGTACTATAATAGTTGGATAAAAACTGAAAAAGTGGACTGGCATTAAGGTGAGGGGAAAGAATATATATAGTATTGAACAAAAAAGGGCTGCTTTTTTTTGTTTTTAAATTTTTATAAGACTGCTGCTATCATATGTCCTACCATATGAAAATGCAACCAAATTTTGTTGGTGTATCTGGTTTGACTATAAAATGCAGTGATATATGTATTTTCAGAATATGTAAAAATAATGTAAATAGTTGCTGTTGTGCATAATGCTTGTACTAACGCTGTGCTCATTTTTTTTTCCAGATTTTGGAGACCTGTTTGATGATGATGATATTGAGTAATTTGTAAAATCACAACATTGTTCATGGATTTTGAATCTAGATGGTAAACAGTGGATGCTGAATTTCTGAGCAAGATATGTTCTTAATTTATGTATGCTATGTAAATAAAATTACCTAACCTGTAGATGTTGTTCTCATATTTTATTAAGTATTGTGTAGAATCAAATACTCTGACTGAGACTGAAGCTATAGTTTGTCTAAAATCATAACTCGTGCACATGATGCAGATGGTGCCATTTCTTAGCCTGTACCTAATATGATGAGGTTTGGTTCTTCAAAAAGGGGGGGTGGAGGGTTATGTTTAATAACATAAAAGAAGAAAACCTATAAAAGCAAGTCGGTTTAAATAAATGTTGCATCGATACTATATATACACACTGTAGCTCTCCCAGTGTTGTATTTGAACTCTTGAGTCTGCTGTTAACTGTGCTTTACTGTTGATTACTAAGGAGAGTCCATATTTGTAAGATAAAATTCATCTGTACCACTTGCTGCCCAGCCATTGTACTTAAATGGACTGACTCGTCACTCCTGAGGGTATATATAAACATCTTCTCACCAGCTAAGTCGATCACAGATTTTTCACCTTAATGCATTAAGGGGAAAAAACATCTGAGTATTAGTGGCCCCCCGATTACTTACCTGACCACTGGAAAGTCCTGCGTCGTGAACGAGCAGGCTTCTCGGCCGTCTTTCCAGCTCATTCATTGGTTGATTGAAAGCAGCCAGCCATTGGCCTGCGCTGCTGTCAATCACATCCACTGATGAGGGAAGTGAGCGGCTGCTGGCTGTAACGCGGGAGCGCGCCCACAAGCATTCAACACTATGCTTGCTTGCATTAAGGTGTTAAGTCCTTGCGGGAGGGGGCGAGACAGGTGCCAAGGGACCCCAGAAGACCAGGTTTGGGGCCACTCTGTGCAAAACGAGCTGCACAGTGGAGGTAAGTATAACATGTTTTAAAAAATCCTTTAGTGATCCTTTATTATGCAGTTGCCACGGTGATCAGTTATGACACCAGCCATTCGATGGCTTGACAGTTTGGTTGGGAGCACAAGCAACTGACACTTATCAATTGCAGCATGCCTTGAATGCAACTGTGTAAGCGATATCGATGCCTGGCCAAGGGGAGTGTAGAGGTGGGCAGGGAGTCTACTGACATCACGACTCCACCCTCCGAGCCCTGGACAACATACCTGCCCACAGACTACGGAGTATTGCAGGGCTCCAAACAGCTAAAGGGGAGACATTTGCCAGCAATGCATGTATATCCTTATAGATTGGCACTATGGAAGTAATTTGGAAAGTATGAGAGTGGGTTTCAATCAAGGGTTTTAAAGTTTAGCTGGGTCTATTTGACTGATTTTTCTAAATTGCCTATGAAATATTAGGGGTTTATAAAGCCGACAGTGTGACTTTCTTAAACATTCGCTGGTGACAGACCATCCAGGTGCATGGAAGTGATTTGATTCTTCACCAATAAACGTTTGTAAAAGTCACATGCTCTACTTTATAAATAAAGACAAGAAGGACATGCGCCAAACTAAGTGTAGTAAATTAGGAATTTAATGAAGTGAAAATAATAGTAAACAGTAGATTGGCTACTCACAAAACAATTGAGAGCAAGGGCACATCAGGGGTTAATGGCTGGTCGAGGGTCACAGCGATCGTTTACATCTGCAGGCAGGCTGACTTGGCCAAGTCTTGGGAGTTATGGAGACCCATCCTGGGGAAGCCTGGAAGGAGCGACAGGAGATCCAGAAGCTGTGTTTCCTGGAAAGGACGCGCTATGCGTTCCAGCATGAAGCGCAGTCTATCGCCGTACGACCGGAAATGACGTCGAATCTCGGGCCAGCCAATGGGATGACGCGTTTCTCAGCATCCGCTGGTTCATCAGATCCAAAACGTCCAATAGAAGCGGACGTACTATATATGCAGGGGATTATCGTGATTGGTCAGCGGGGCTTAGTAAACAAATGCACACAGGAAGTACTGGGAAATACTAACACAGATAGTAAAGGACACTAGAACTATATATATAGAAGAAAAAATGTGGAAAATAGAATATATATAAAAAATGTTGTTAAAGAATATATATATAAAATTATAAAAAGGTATATATATATAAAAATAATAAATAAATGAGTATATATATATATATAAAAAGAACACATACATATATATAATAGAAAGATCTATGACAACATCCTAAAAATTATTATTATTATCACTCAAAAAATTCCAACAAAAAGTGTATATGTATATACACATATACACATTAAAAAATATGCATACATATATATATAACACATGCTAAAAATATATTAAAAATATATATACATATACTAGAACATACACACTAAAAAATATATATACATATATATACTAAAAAATACCAAAAAATGCCATAAAGTGCCATAGTCACAGGGACTTAATATAAGATGAAATAATATAATGAATAATAAATAATAATCAAGCACATAAATTCGGTATGTATATATAGAGTCACCGTACGAATATGCTCATGGGTGACTCAAAGTGACACATCCACAGACCAGGATAATATATGCACAATATATACATGTAGCTGGGGTGTACTACACATACACACACATGTATATACATAAAATCAGTTTGAACAGTAGTGTGCGGGGGGAAATAATATAATATAAAATAAAATAAAAATAATGATAAAAATAAAAATAAAAAATAAATATAAATATAAAATAAAGCTGATGCACAAACATGGCAATCCTGTATAGTCATGAGTGTGCAGCAACATATGTAATCTCTGCAAGAAATCATGTAAGAAAAATACTATGTGTATATATACAAATGCATGTGTAATCGTATGCACACATGCACACCCACACATATAGTACGGTGCAAGGAAGTAAAAAATGATGATTATAAAAGTCATCGTATTGAGGGAAATGTCACCATGATGGTGAATGGCAAAGTGTCGTGCGATACTAGATTTGGGGTTACCAGTATCGCACGACACTTTGCCATTCACCATCATGGTGACATTTCCCTTTTACAGGTTTGGGTCATTGAGGCCATTCCTGAAACCCCTACTGCAGTCGAGAGATTTCAACGACTATGCAGACAAGAAACCTTCTGGATTTATTCCCTCAATACGATGACGCCTCATGGACTCAATGAGGAAATAGAAACAAACAACATTATCTAAGACTTTTTTCTTTAGACCATTCTTATAATTACCCTTTTGCTGTTATGACTTTTATAATCATCATTTTTTACTTCCTTGCACCGTACTATATGTGTGGGTGTGCATGTGTGCATACGATTACACATGCATTTGTATATATACACATAGTATTTTTCTTACATGATTTCTTGCAGAGATTACATATGTTGCTGCACACTCATGACTATACAGGATTGCCATGTTTGTGCATCAGCTTTATTTTATATTTATATTTATTTTTTATTTTTATTTTTATCATTATTTTTATTTTATATTATATTATTTCCCCCCGCACACTACTGTTCAAACTGATTTTATGTATATACATGTGTGTGTATGTGTAGTACACCCCAGCTACATGTATATATTGTGCATATATTATCCTGGTCTGTGGATGTGTCACTTTGAGTCACCCATGAGCATATTCGTACGGTGACTCTATATATACATACCGAATTTATGTGCTTGATTATTATTTATTATTCATTATATTATTTCATCTTATATTAAGTCCCTGTGACTATGGCACTTTATGGCATTTTTTGGTATTTTTTAGTATATATATGTATATATATTTTTTAGTGTGTATGTTCTAGTATATGTATATATATTTTTAATATATTTTTAGCATGTGTTATATATATATGTATGCATATTTTTTAATGTGTATATGTGTATATACATATACACTTTTTGTTGGAATTTTTTGAGTGATAATAATAATAATTTTTAGGATGTTGTCATAGATCTTTCTATTATATATATGTATGTGTTCTTTTTATATATATATATATATATATACTCATTTATTTATTATTTTTATATATATATACCTTTTTATAATTTTATATATATATTCTTTAACAACATTTTTTATATATATTCTATTTTCCACATTTTTTCTTCTATATATATAGTTCTAGTGTCCTTTACTATCTGTGTTAGTATTTCCCAGTACTTCCTGTGTGCATTTGTTTACTAAGCCCCGCTGACCAATCACGATAATCCCCTGCATATATAGTACGTCCGCTTCTATTGGACGTTTTGGATCTGATGAACCAGCGGATGCTGAGAAACGCGTCATCCCATTGGCTGGCCCGAGATTCGACGTCATTTCCGGTCGTACGGCGATAGACTGCGCTTCATGCTGGAACGCATAGCGCGTCCTTTCCAGGAAACACAGCTTCTGGATCTCCTGTCGCTCCTTCCAGGCTTCCCCAGGATGGGTCTCCATAACTCCCAAGACTTGGCCAAGTCAGCCTGCCTGCAGATGTAAACGATCGCTGTGACCCTCGACCAGCCATTAACCCCTGATGTGCCCTTGCTCTCAATTGTTTTGTGAGTAGCCAATCTACTGTTTACTATTATTTTCACTTCATTAAATTCCTAATTTACTACACTTAGTTTGGCGCATGTCCTTCTTGTCTTTATATGTTTTTCAGAGTTTTGCTTCTGCCTCAGGACTGTGCTGCCACTAGTGTTATTGGACTATACATTGTACCTTTGGGACTTTTTATTTTAACCATCTTTTGTATGATCATTTATTTGGACTATCATTTTATGGTCACTTATTATTTTATTCATTTATTTTTTTCCCTTTTGATATTGACATGGACCTTATGATTCACTAAGTGCTAATTATATTATTAATTCTTTTGATTGCATTTTTTAAGTCGTGCGCCATCTACCTATATATTTTTTCTACTTTATAAATGAACCCCCATAATATTCCAAGAAATATCGTTTTATTTACAAATTGAGGCCTTGATAAAGTCTTGGTGAATCCAGGTACAGTCCTATGTCTGGATATGCTTATATTAGCTAGTATTTATAAAATGGTGCATTTACCACGACAACTTGATTGGTCATTATAGGCATGTTCTTCATATTTGGTTGGCAGACATGGCTTCCCTATTACATACTGTACAGCCGTGGCTGTAGTTTTGAGAATGACATAAATATATATTTTCACAAAGTCTGCTGCTTCAGTGTTTATATCATTTTGTCAGATGTTATGATATACTGAAGTATAATTATAAGCATTTCAAGTGTCAAAGGCTTTTATAGACAATTACATTAAAGAGGAGTTCCACCCTAAAAAATGACTTTTGTTTAATCCACTCCTCACCCCCTTACATGCCACATTTGGCATGTAATTTTTGGGGGGGGGGAGTGGGGGCTTCAGTAGGAGTGGGACTTCCTGTCCCACTTCCGCCGAGGGGCTGGTTAGGCGATTAAGCCTTAATCGCCTACACCAGCCCCTCCCTGTAGGCGATCACATGGGACACTGACAGGTCCCATGCGATCGCCTCTCCAATCAGCGGCGACCCGCGCGCGCATGCGCAGTGGGTGCCCGGCCGTGAAGCCGAAGGCTGTCACGGCTGGGTGCCCACAGTCGAGATGGAGACGCCGGCTGGGGAGGGGGGGGAGAGGAGCGGAGCCCCGGTCGGCGCGTCGCTGGAACGCAGGAGCAGGTAAGTGAGTGTTTATTAAAAGCCAGCAGCTACAGTTATTGTAGCTGCTGACTTTTAATAAACACAATTTTGGCTGGAACACCCCTTTAAGTTTATGCAACCTCAATCTTTGCAGTGTTAACCCTTCTTTTGCAAGGCCTTTGCAATTCGCACTGGCATGCTGTAGATCAAATTCTGTGTCACACATTGACTAATGGCAGCCCATTCTTGCGAGTAGGTAAGAACTTGTGGGATTTTTTTTTCTTTGTTCACCCGCCTTGAGGATTCATCACAAGTTCTCAGTGGGATTAAGGTCTGGGAAGTTTCACGGTTCTTTTGATGGTTGGGAGAAGTTGATCGTGGAGGATATTTTGTACCATTTTTCTTTCTCGTACATCACGTGACACAGAGCGGCATATTCATTACTATATGGGTTATATGGAGTACCTTCAGGTGTGGACACTGGCAATCTCAAACAGGAAGTCCCCTCCCTATATAACCCCCTCCCCTAGAGGGAGTCCCTCAGTTTTTTCGCCAGTGTCTTAGGTGTTGGTCACGGAATAGCTTTGCTCCACATCCTTGGGATTAAGGGCGGGCTAACCGGATCTGTCCAAGGAGCCTCAGTGCCAAAGTGGACAGTACCCGGGCCCCAAACCGTGGGGTTTTGCCTATAATGCTCCTCTTTGGAGGGCTGGACCCTGGGCCCAGGACTTGGAGTTCGTAAAGACCATAAGTTCCTGTTTGCCAGGGTGCTATATAGGTCCAGGACAGTGGGTACCTTCATAGGACCCCAGGGCCTGAAGGTCTATTACGCTACCCACGGAGATGGGAGAAGATTGGATCGTTTTGCTAGACAAACATCCTGCAGCATGGAGCAGGTAAGAGGGGAGCCTGCGGGACTTGGTTCGACAGCAGGCTCTCCGGGGTAACCTAAAAGGGGGGTAGCCTAAGTATGCTCTGCATTGGCAACCTTGCTCACTATGTCTGAGAAGACAGGATGATCCCATTTCCCCCATCACTAGGTTCCCCTGTCTAAGAAACAATTGTGTTTGCTAGCTACCTGCTGCTTTCTTCCTAGGGCTAGTAAGGATCCCTATGGGGCCTTTTGGAGAGTCCTACCTGGCCGGGGGTTTGATTCTGCCGCCTGGTACTGCAGTCCTGGGTCTCCAGCAGCGCGGCTCCTCCATGTTCTTCCTGCTCCGGCATACGCACGCGCGCGCGTGCGCACGTCTTATAGACGTTTTTCGCGCCGTTCGGAGGGGAGGGCGGCGTGCCTGCAGCGTCATCAGGGGCGCGCCTTGTGCTCTTATAGATCAGCAGGCCATAGTCAGTGCTCAGTCTGAGGCTGATCTCAAAGGGAGAGGACGCAGAGCGGCAGAACAGTGACTCCCGGTGGCGGAAGAGGGGTAGTACATGCTGGACTTTGTTCCAATGCCTTTCTGTTAAGCCAAAAAATCCCCCTTTTTGCAACAGGTTGGAGGCTGGCAAACTAAGTTTGGGGTCGCTGTATGTTTTGAAAAAAAAAAAAAAAAAAGAGACTTATATATTTAAAAAAAAAAAAAAAAACATACGGGGCCCCATCAGTTTTTGGGCATTAGTGATCTATTGTCCCCTAAGCTCTAGTTTTGTACTCCCGGCCACTACAGTCTGTTGTCGTTGGGGGAGTCCCTCGATTTTGTATTATGGCTTCCAAAGGTTCGGGGTCAAAGGGTACAAAAAAGACCAAAAAACAAAGGGGTTCCCCCTCTGATTCTGATGATATGCCGATACTTTCCCCGCAGCTTATTCCCATAAAGGTTGCCTTGGATGAGCCATTAGGGGGGTCTGGTGCGGAGGCTGGCCCAGATCAGCCCAGCCCTGTGTTTATCACAGAGGAGATGCTAGCTGTATCCCTAGGGGGGCTAGAAGAGAGAATAGCAGCGTTGATCGCTAGAGCTATTCCTGGCAAGAAACGGGTTAGATCCCCATCACCAAGAGGTGTATCCTCAGATGCTGAAATTCTCTCTCCGGAGGAATTGGAATCGCAGGAGGATCAACTAGACCTGAACCAAGAGGGTTCAGGGGTTGAGGGATCTACCTCTGAGGAACCATTTTCAGACTCCCAGACAGAGAGACTGTGGGTACAGTCTTTGACGGACATGGTCCGCTCGGCATTTAATTTACCATTGCCAGAGCCTCAGGTTCCTGCGGTATCCTCTCTGGGCTCTTTGAAAGCTCCTTTAAGCAACGCAGTTTTTCCGGTCCATCCTCTCTTGGAGGAATTGATCTTTCAGGATTGGGTACGGCCGGACAGGATTTTTCTGCCACCGAAGAGATTTGCGGTCATTTACCCTATGGAGGAAAAATTCTCCAAGAGGTGGAAGCTCCCAGTGGTGGATGCAGCCATCTCATGTGTAAATAAATCACTAACTTGCCCGGTGGAAAACATACAAATGTTTAAAGATCCGGTTGATAAACGGTTAGAGACACTTTTAAAAGCATCCTTTGCTACGGCAGGAGCAGTGGTACAGCCAGATGTGGCTGCAATTGGAGTTTGTCAGGCGTTAAAGGACCAGACAAAAGAAATGCTAAAAGACATGCCTACCCAACAGGCAGAAGAGTTTTCTGACATTCCCAGAGCTCTGTGTTTTGCGGTAGATGCTATAAAGGATTCCATCCAGCAGGCCTCTCGTTTATCACTATTTTTGGTGCACATGAGAAGGCTCTTATGGTTGAAGAACTGGGCGGCGGAGCCCCCATGCAAAAAGCTTCTGGCAGGGTTTCCCTTCCATGGAGGACGACTCTTCGGAGAGGATCTGGATAAATACATTCAGACTATTTCAAGTGGCAAAAGTACCCTTTTACCGGTCAAAAAGACATTCCGGGGTCCTACATTTAAGAGGCAGCTCTTTCCTGTCTCAGGGCCCTCAAATTCCAGGCAGTATCGACGGCCGCCTGCACGATCCAACTTTAACAGTAGATCGCAGGGACAGGCCCCTGGGGGTAAGAGACCATGGTATCGTAAGCCGACAAAGCCAGCCCCTAAGTCTGCCTTATGAAGGGGCGCCCCCATTCTCGCGGGTGGGGGGAAGGCTTCGTTTCTTCTCAGAAGTTTGGGAAGCCAAGATCCCCGACAAATAGGTCCGGGCGTCTGTAACCACAGGCTACAGACTGGAATTTCTAAACTTTCCTCCGCCTCATTTTCAAGAGTCAAGGCTACCAAAGGATCAAGCAAAGAAGGCCTCGATGCTGGCAGCGTTGGATCACCTGCTTTGCCAGGACGTAATAATAGAGGTGCCAGCCCAAGAGCAAGGGCTAGGTTTCTATTCCAATCTCTTTGTCATACCAAAGCCCAACGGCGATGTCAGGCCAATCTTGGACCTAAAGAGTTTAAACGGTTACCTAAGGGTTCGTTCCTTCCGGATGGAATCCATCCGGTCAGCAGTCGCCACGCTCCAGAGGGACGATTTTCTGGCTTCCATAGACATAAAGGATGCTTACCTTCATGTACCAATCTTTCAGTCGCATCAAAGATTTTTACGCTTCGCAGTGGGGCAGCGACACTTCCAATTCAGGGCGCTCCCCTTCGGGCTAGCCACGGCCCCCCGGGTATTCACGAAGATCCTAGCCCCAGTTCTGGCCAATCTAAGGATCCAAGGGGTCACAGTCCTAGCATACTTGGACGACCTTTTAATCATAGATCACTCACGGCCGTGTCTGCAACAGGCAGTAAACCTCACGGTTCAGTACCTCGAAATGTTCGGCTGGGTCCTAAACCGGGAAAAGTCAGCGTTCCAGCCTACAAAGCAGTTGGAATACCTCGGCATGAGGTTAGACACAGAACAGCAAAGGGTGTTCCTGCCCCTTGTAAAGATCGAGGCTATCAAGGGGTTGGTTCAGTTGGTTCTAAGCAAGAAAAAAACAACTATTCGCCTGTGTATGCGATTACTAGGCAAGCTAGTGGCCACGTTCGAGGCAGTACCATACGCTCAGATCCACACTCGCGTCCTACAGGCAGCCATTCTAGCAGCCTGGGGCAAGAGAGCACATGCCTTGGAGTCCCCTTTGACGCTATCATCAAGGGTCCGACAAAGCCTGGCCTGGTGGTTGAACCCTCAGAATCTTCTAAATGGAAGGTCCTTCAGCCCGTTGTCTGGAAGGTAGTTACCACAGACGCCAGCCTGGCAGGCTGGGGGGCGGTCTTGGAGGGGTTCTCTCGCCAGGGAACTTGGGTGGAAACAGAGAGGCAGCTACCCATCAATGTCTTGGAGATCAGAGCTGCTCGCCTAGCCCTCCTGGCATGGACCTCCAGATTACAGGGGTCCCCGGTGAGAATCCAGTCAGACAATGCCACAGCTGTGGCATACATAAACCACCAAGGGGGAACCAGGAGTCAGGCCGCTCAAAGGGAGGTGAGCTTGATTTTTCAGTGGGCAGAGGTTCATGTACCCTGCATTTCGGCGATATTCATTCCCGGAGTGGACAACCTGCAGGCAGACTTCTTAAGTCGCCAGATTCTGTCGCCAGGGGAGTGGTCTCTGCATCCCCAGGTCTTTCAGACAATCTGCCAGAAGTGGGGAATGCCAGACGTAGATATAATGGCATCCAGGTTCAACAAGAAACTAGACAGGTTCGTGTCTCGAGCGAGGGACCCTATGGCCTGCGGAACCGATACGTTGGTTTGCCCTTGGCATCAATTCAAACTTCTATATGCATTCCCTCCGCTACAGTTACTTCCTCGCCTGTTGCGCAGGATCAGAGTGGAGCACAAGCCAGTCATTCTAGTAGCTCCAGCTTGGCCCCGGAGGACATGGTACTCACTAGTCCTGAAGATGGCAGTGGGAGACCCTTGGACTCTTCCTCTACGACCAGACCTACTCTCACAAGGCCCGATCCTCCACCCTACATTACAGCGTCTAAATTTGACGGCCTGGAGGCTGAATCCCTGATTCTCAGGGGTAGAGGTCTGTCTAGGCAGGTAATTCCTACCCTGATTAGGGCTAGAAAGCCGACCTCCAGGGTGATTTATTACAGGGTGTGGAGGAACTACGTAGGCTGGTGTGAATCCAAAAGATGGAATTCCCGCAAATATACCATTGATAGGGTGTTAAGTTTTCTCCAGCTAGGAGTGGATAAAGGCCTGGCATTAAGCACAATCAAGGGACAGATTTCAGCTCTGTCAGTGTGGTTTCAGAGGCCGCTGGCCACCCACTCGCTGGTAAAGACCTTCATACAGGGGGTCTTGCGTATTAATCCTCCTGTCAAGTCACCAATTTGTCCATGGGACTTAAATCTTGTCCTGTCCACTCTACAGAAACAACCCTTTGAGCCGTTGGCTGAGATTCCTTTAGTTTTACTGACAAGAAAGTTGGTATTCTTGGTCGCCATAGTTTCGGCCAGGAGAGTGTCAGAGTTAGCAGCCTTATCGTGTAAGGAACCATATCTCGTTCTACATAAGGACAGGGCAGTTCTCCGGCCCCATCCTTCCTTTCTACCAAAGGTTATATCCAATTTTCACTTGAACCAGGATTTGGTACTTCCATCCTTCTTTCCGAAACCCACATCTAGAAAGGAGGGGTTGCTGCATACCTTGGATATTGTCCGGGCCATGAAGGCCTATCTTAAAGCTACAGAAAAGATCCGGAAAACAGATGTGTTGTTCGTCCTACCAGATGGCCCCAAGAAGGGGCAGGCAGCTGCAAAATCCACCATCTCGAGATGGATTAGACAATTAATCATTCAGGCCTACGGTTTGAAGAGGTTGCCTCCTCCTTTGTCGGTAAAGGCCCATTCTACCAGGGCCATGGGCGCCTCCTGGGCAGCACACCATCAGATCTCTATGGCTCAGATATGCAAGGCGGCGACGTGGTCATCAGTCCACACGTTTACAAGGTTTTATCAACTAGACGTGAGAAGGAATGCGGATTCAGCCTTTGGGCAGGCAGTACTACAGGCTGCAGTTTAAGATCCTCGGGATCAGGGGCACCCTTGGTTGTAAAAAAAAAAAAAAGTTTTTTCTTGACTAAGTTGGATTTATTATTATTATTTGAGTATACCTCTAAATTAAATCTTGTTTGAGAAGATGTCTCCCTCCCCTCATTAAAGCATTGCTTTCGGACATCCCATATAGTACTGAATATGCCGCTCTGTGTCCCGTGATGTACGAGAAAGAAAAAGGGATTTTTAAATACAGCTTACCTGTAAAATCCTTTTCTTGGAGTACATCACGGGACACAGAGCTCCCACCCCTCTTTTGGGGAAAATTTTTGGGAGGCATACTGCTTGCTACAAAACTGAGGGACTCCCTCTAGGGGAGGGGGTTATATAGGGAGGGGACTTCCTGTTTGAGATTGCCAGTGTCCACACCTGAAGGTACTCCATATAACCCATATAGTAATGAATATGCCGCTCTGTGTCCCGTGATGTACTCCAAGAAAAGGATTTTACAGGTAAGCTGTATTTAAAAATCCCTTTTTTTTATTCATGGCTGTGTTCTTAGGCAAAATTGGCTGACAATCAACCCCACACATGAATGGTCTTGGGATGCTTTACAGTTGGCATGACACAGGACTGATTATAGCGCTCACATTTTTTTCTCTGAACAAGGTTTTTTTTTTTGCCCCAAACAATCGCAAATGGGATTCATCAGAGAAAATTACTTTACCCCAGTCCTCAGCAGTCCAGTCCATGAATCCTTTTGCAGAATATCAGTCTGTCCCTGATGTTTTTCCTGGAGAGAAGTGGCTTCTTTGCTGCACTTCTTGACACCAGGCCATCCTCCAAAAGTCTTCACCTCACTGTGCGTGCAGATGTACTCACACAGACCTGCTGCCATTTCTGAGCAAGCCCTTCACTGGCGGTGCCCCGAACCCACAGCTGAATCAACATAGGAGACGGCCCTGGTGCTTGCTGGACGTTCTTTGGTGTCCTGAAGCCTTCTTCACCAATGCAGTAGAAATGTTTTTTTATGGGATTAAAGCAGAGTCAGACGTTTTTTTAGTCAGCAGCTACAAATATTGCAGCTGCTGACTTTTTTAAAAATAAGGACAATTACCTGTCCAGGGCACCCACAATGTCTGCACCCAAAGCCGGTCTCTCCCTCGAGTGGAGGCGCCTCCATCTTCTGTACGGGAATCGGAAAGTGAATGTGCGATTCACATTCCCACTGGTCCCTGCTGTCTTCTGTGACCTGTCTCTCCCAAAAGACAGCGGGGGGAGAGAAGATCTATGCCCAAAAGTGGGGGCAAAATACCTGTATTAGATGCTGTTACAGGTATCTGCTCCCCCATGAAAGGTGCCAAATGTGACACCAAAGGGGGGGAGGAACTGGAAAAGCAGAAGTTGCATTTTTGAGTGGAACTCTGCTTTAAGTTCATTTGCATGGCAAAGAGGGACTTGGCAATTAATTTCAATTCATCTGATCACTCTTCATAACATTCTGGGTTATATGCCAATTGGCATCATAAAAATGGAGGCAGCAGACTTTGTAAAAATTTATGTTTGTGTAATTTTCAAAACTGTTGGTGAAAGTTGTCCTGTAAAACTTGCATGTATGTCTAATGTACAAGTGTTGACCCAAAAGACGAGTTACAGCAACCTCAAGTTTTTTTTAAGAATCTCTAAAAATAAGATATCACATTTGTCAATGCGTTTTTTTTTATACTAGTCCATAATCGTGTAAATACATTGTTTTAAATGTGTAATCAAGCAGTGGATTACATTTCCAAAATGACCTGTCTGCTGTATTTTGTTACATTGACTTGCATTAAAGTCAGTAGAATTAGGTTCTATAAAATGTATTTAAAACACAGGCACTTACACATGAGCATATGGCATCAATATGTTACAGTAAGTTTGCACAATAGATTTAGGGCCAATCACATGTTTACTTGATAGTATAACATGATGGATAAGTATCTGCCTGTATTTCTTAGCATTGAGGACACTTGATCCTGACCAAATCTTTAACAGAAATGCAGCCCCAAACTTGTAAGGAATCTCCACCATGCTTCACTGTTGCCTGCAGACACTCTCCAACCCCCTGCAAACAAACTGCCTCCTGCTACCACCAAATTGCATAGTTGAGTTGCTTAGCCTTGTTTCAATGTAGGAGGTATGGCTTTTTGACTGGAATTCTTCTATGAAGACCACTACTGGACAGACTTCTCCGAAAAGTAGATGGGAGTTCCTGGGTCCCACTGGTTTCTGCCAGTTCTGTGCTTATGGCACTGCTGAACATCTGATGTAGAAGGGATGTAACCATGATGTGTCTTTCATCTGCTGCATTACAGTGGAACTTTAGTCCAAAAAGGAAGTCCTGCTAGACCACTTCAACATGTAAAACATAAAAATTGCTGCCTATACTGTTTAAAATCCGGTAATACTCTCTCACCCTGCTGTTGCACATGCTCAGTTGCGCTCTATTTTTAGGCACTGATGAGTTTGTAGAGGCCGATCTTCTGACAGCCTCTGACATTTTTTTGACGGATTGGTCGCCCAAACTTGTCTTGCATACTCACGATCACACAAATATCAGAAACAAAACGCGGTCACGTAAAACATTACGACGAGCGGAGAAAAATTAAGTTCAATGATTCTGAGAATGCATAGGATTTTTGTGCGTCGGAATTGCATACAGACGATCGGAATTTTCAACAAGTACTTTTGTTGTCGGAAAAATTAAGAACCAGCTCTCAAACATGTGTTGTCGGAAACTCCAACGGCAACTGTCCGATGGAGCCTACACACGGTCGGAATATCCGACCAAAAGCTCACCTCGAACATTTGTTGTCGGAAATTCCATTCCACTGAAAGCGGCCGGGCGTTGGCGGTAAAACACAGCTATTTTTAGAGACGCTCTACCGTTGTTTTTGCAGACCTAGCGGCCGAAAAAGGGTTAAGAGTGGCGATTTGCCAGCGGTTCAGCAGCACTGTCCATTGATTTTTATGGGCAGGGGCACTTTAGGAGTGGTGTATTCACTTCTCCTAAAGCGCTGCAAAGAAGCTGCTGGCAGGACTCTTTTTGATGCCCTGCCAGTGCAGCGCCCCAGTGTGAAAGCACTTAGGCTGTCACACTGGGATTACAGCTGAGCCTTTTTTTCCGGTGCTTTACAGGCTCTATTTTTAGACCCCTTTCACACTGGAGCGATTTGCGATGGAAGAGTACCGCTCCATGTTCTGCGACCTATGCTGTGCTCCCGCCCTGTAGTATTGACAGGTGCAGACTCTGCGCTGATCCATGGAAAAAATAAATGTTCCTAGACTGCCGGACTCTGATAGGTGATTTATTGAAACAAAATGAACAAAGGATTAAATCCAAATCTGTATAACATCCAAAAATTCATACAACACTGCAATCAATGGTAGAAAGTGGACATGGGGGACAAAAAAAGCTAACATGTTTCACATTATGGATAGATGCTTAGTCATAAACAGCTGCTGCTGTTTCTCCCATGTGAGGGCTTTCACACTGGAGCGGTGCACTAGCAGGACAGGGAAAAAAGTCATGCTAGCCACATCTTTGGAGCGGTGTGTATACCAAAAGAAATCAATGGGACAATGCGGCTATACCACCGACAATGTGCCTCTGCTGGCCTTCATCGGGGGGTAAAACCACTAGTGGCAAAATAGTGCCGCAAAGTTAGCGGTAAAGCCCGCTAAAAAATATTGGCGCTTTGCCGCCACCTCCCGCTCAGGTGTGAAAGGGGTCTTAGCGCTAAAGCGCCTGAAAAACACTTCCAGTATAAAAGGGGTCTGAAAGCATAATTAAACCATCCTATCCTTTACAGCCAAGGAAGCTGCAGTGTTTGAACTGCACCTGCCATTGTAGTGCACATGTGATCAGTTAGAACACCAGCCATTTGATGGTTTGACAGTTTGAGGACACAATCAAATCAAACAGGTTTTTGAAACATGTAAATCGATGGGTTTAGTTCCTCTTAATGATTTACAGCTGGGGCTTGGGACAGCAAAATGGCAGCAAGAAGAAACAGGAGCAATGCTGGAGGCAATTTACAGCACACGCTATTTTGGTGGCATAATTATTAATGTAGAATGAATGTACCTTGCTAAAGAACGTTATTTTTTATCAAGTTGTTATGGGTAACGCTCCGCTTTAAGTTTCCTTGGCTCTGAGGCGGAGGCAAGTCCTCAAAAAACACGTCAGTTGGTTGTACTGCTGGAAACTTGAACTGTTATGTGATATGTTTTATCGTGGACATAAAGCATGAAAAGCTGTGACACAAGCATCAATTTGTTAGTATTTTACTTACCTTTTTACCTGTTAAGGACTTATTGAGAATAATGCACTAAGCCTGTGCGCTATCTGTTTTGTTTTGTGATTTCAGATTCCGTTTCAGGTAATGACTTCAGCCTACATATGAAATTAAGGATCGTTAGCACCTGCTTGATATGATCGATAAATTATACACTTGCCGCTAATTCTACAAAATCCCAGGCTTCGTGCAAGTGTACAAAGTGTACAAGTGTAAGCATTGATGGTGGTTTGAAGCCAAAGGGTAGTCGCACCAAATATTGATTATTCTCCTGTTGCTCACTTTTTTAGTATATTGTATATTGATAAAAATAAACTATTACATTTATATTTTTGACAAAATTCTTTCTTTCAACCTGCCTAAAACTGCACAGTAATGTATAAAACTTTAGTTTGTAAACAATTTACTGGTAGGCATCACATAAACATGATAGATATTCTGCTGTACATTGTAGGTTGAATGTCTTAGGATAAGGGACCAGTGTGTTTTGCAGTTTGGCTTGCCCCAGCCTAGCCTGGGATCCCAGTGCTCCCTGATGTCTGCACTATGAGAGTCTGAATATTGGTAGCAGTGTGAGGCAGTCACTTGTTTATGAACTTGTCTTCCCAGCTTCTCAGAACACTGGCTGCAAAACAGTATGAAAAGCTGATCATCTTGCATGTAAGGAGAGTTGTGTTTCTTATGACCTTCAACACACATTTGCAACTGTGTATAGCCCAGAGGATCTTTCATATTTGTCTAGATTTTAATGCCATAAAAGACCTATAAGTCTTGTTTTTCTGTATGTTAATTCGGAGCTAGTTTCAACATAACCCTTGCCGGTCCAGACTGTCAGTAGCATAGGAACAGAGATGTCCAAAGACCAAGAGTTTCTAGGGCTTACACAACCTATACTTCTCTTATTTACTAACATTGTGCATACATTACACATTTTCTTTGCTGTTTTGCTTCTTATATCTGGTGTTTGGAATCCTGATTTAAAAGACTGTTAGGCTGGGCTCACACCGCAGCACAGAGTGGCTCCCAGCAGGGGTCCGGTGCATCCCCATTCACCGTTTCAGGTCTGATTTCAGCACAAATCTTTGGCTGAATTCGGACCTGAACTGGACCAGAAGACGCACAGGACTCCTGTGCAATTCACACTGGAGCCGCTCCGGTGATGTGCAAACCGACTCCATAGAGAGCTGGTCACTATCTCCTGACATGCAAATTGGATGCAGGGAAATCCACATGCAAATTTGAATCAGTGTGAACCCAGCCTTAAAGGGGTTGTAAAGGTAAAAAATACAATTCCCTAAAGACCTTTGTTTACCTTAGTGCAGTCCTCATTCACTTACCTCATCCTTTGATTTTGCTTTTAAATTTCCTTATTTCTTATGAGAAATTCTCACTTCCTGTTCTTCTGTCTGTAACTCAACACCATAATGCAAGGCTTTCTCCCTGGAGTGGAATGTTGTGCTCGTCCTCTCCCTTGAGGGGGGAGGGGGCGAGCAGGATGGTCAGGACGCTCTCTCCATTGCAGATAGAGAAAGGAGCTGTGTGGGGATTTTTTTTTTACATTTATAACCCCTTTAAGCTGTACTAAGAGGTGAATTGCATTAGAAGAAGCCAACAGATGGAGTGTCTTCTCTGCTTGTTTCCATAAAGTTGTTAAAAAGTGTTCTTAAAATGATTGGCCTGTCAAAGGTAGTAAAGGTAGTAACTCATTCTCCCTCCCACAGTGTACAGACAGCTTAGTCTAAAGAATTAAGTAGGTCTGAAGGCAAATCGTTTGCTGTTCATCTTTTTAGAAAACCCACAATGGCTTATTTAGTCATGGGGTAATTTGTATTAAATGTAAAATGTATAAACTTAAAATGATAGTTTGCCTTTAAATTGGTTAATATCTTTAATACTGAAGTGTCAAAATGTTCTATGAATTGACTTAATAAATCTTAGCACACTATTTCCTGACTTGTTGAAGTCAGTAATAATCCCCCTTTAAACTTTTTTGTCTACTTTACACTTGATTCATTATTGAGGGAAAATAAAGACATTGCTATAAAACAGCAATGAACAGCTGTATATGTATAAAAGTAAACCCAATTGCTAAAAATCTAATAAACCAACAATTAAAACATTGCAGCTTACCACACCATAGATCTAACAATTGCATTAGTTTTCTTTTTTCAGGCGTTTCCCCTTCATTTTTATCTGGTTATCCTGCCAAAATCACACTTTCTGTGCTAGGGTGACAACACTTGCTTGCTCACCAAACTGTATTTATGGAATAACAGTGTTATCTTACCAGAACAGAAAGTGTTTTAGGACTATAGGACACCTATTCTTCTCACCTCAATACCATAGTGTGAAGTTGCTATGTAGTCCACACAGTAAATTGGCAGGGCTGAAGAGGCAGAAAGCACAGCACTATAGAAGTTTACTGGATTTCTGGGAGGATTAACAGGTATTTTTCTTCTCGTCCATTGAGAGACACAGAAGGCCTTTAGCTTCTAGTTATACTGCTGCCTAAAGAACTGGACACTGGCAAACAAAAACTAGGCCAGCTCAGGATAGCCCATTTTACTACTAACATGCTGTTCTGTTATGCTAAGGACTAACCTATTTTTTCTAACACCATTTTTTTTCATTCAAATTAAAGGAATTGTAAAGTCAGAAGGTTATTTTATTTGAATGCATTCTATGAATTAAGATAAAAAGCCGTCTTTTTCAGAGATATCTACAAGTGTCTCGGCTGTTCCAGATTCTCCCTCCGGACTGGCTGAGACACAGCAGCAATGCCATTGGCTTCTGCTGCTATCAATTAAAGTCAGTCAGTCAATCAGGAGAGGGACGACCCTCATCTGCTCCCATCTGTTTGAGTTCCATAATTGCGTGAGGCCCTGCCTCACCCCTAAAACCTTAAGTTGCACATTTTTTTGCTACCAAACGTTTTACACTCTGTCTTTGAAGCATTGGTCCCACTTGCTGGAAGGTCCTCCAGATCCAGTCAAACAACACCATGTCAGTAGTGTACATCAACCTACAGGGAGGAAGCAGAAGCCTAGCCATAGCATAGGAGGTAGAGTGGATCCTGTCCTAGGCAAAACCTCACGCTTGTGCCTTGTCCATTGTAAACATTCCAAATGTAAACAGGCAGGCAGTCTTCTTCAGTCGAGCTGTTTTTATCTGTGCTTGTGCACGATTTTTAAGAGCAACAACCGGAGTGCGGATTATCTTTCCTACAGACTTCTTCAGTTGGCAGTATCTGAGCTCATGGAGAATAGTCCATACACCTAGAAGTGTTGCAGGACCCATGTTGTATGAATAGAATGCCAAATGTGGTCTCCCTGGTCTCCACGTTCATCAACAAAAGTGACAAATTTGACTCCAGGTACATGGATCCTCAAGAGGAAGCAGTGGATGCTCTGGTGGCTTTGTAGGATCAGTAAACCCTGTTCTATGCTTGTGCTTCCCCGAAACGTGTTCTCCATCTCTTTTTGCAAAACTGAGATAGAGGGCCTTCCATTAATCCATATTTTAATGGACTGGTCCAGGAAGGTACACTGACCTGGCATGACTCCTGGTAGATGCTCCGTGATGTCTGCCAGATCATCAGAATCTTCTGTCTTAAGGAGCAAATTGGCAAAAGAAAATCTCCCTTCATTGTCTGAATGTGCTTTGGACTGCGAGAGTCTATCTCACAACCACTGCTTCTTTCCCTTTTTGTTATCCTCAATGGTCTTTCTTTGGATACACTGGTTTCTTGTTTGACCATCTCTAGGTGATTCAGGCAGCCCATCATTTTAGCCTACAGTAGGGTGACCACATTTCCAAACTACAATTCTTGGACACCCTCCCTGCCCAAAAATCAGCTTGTGCTGTAACGAATCACAACACAGTGATTGGACACAAAAGGCGAGATTTATGATTTCTCCAATCACAAGTAGGGGGCGGGATTGTGCTCCTCCAGGCATTCCTTGATGTGGCTGCCTTTTTTGTGGGCATCAGATTGGCCCTGGGGGGGGGTGGCTGTGTCAGTTTTATTCCGGGACACTGTATTGTCCTGGAATGAATGCCCCGGACAGACCTGCAAAATGCAGGAATGTCCCGGGCAGTTAGGGACACATGGTCACCCTAGCCCACAGTCTCAAGGCTCAGGTCCATCTCTTTCCTGTCATGGAACACACTACTAAATTTTGAATTGCCTCTTGGGCTTTATGCCACCTGGTCTACTCACACGTTCTCTACATTGTACAAGGTGGATGGATGTTGCAGTCACATCTGATGCGAGCTTTGGACCTAAGTTCCTGCTAACGGCACTTTAAGCTGCAGGCAATATCTACTTCTCTGTTGTTTTCTTGGGCATGTAAGTAATTGCTTGCTGGACATTTTGAAGATGAAGGCCTCCCTCTGTCCTTCAGTGGACGAGTAAGAAAATGGGGTTTTGTATTCGCTGTAAAATCTAACTCTTACGACTGTTTTTCGCATACTAAAAAATGAAGTATTTTTTTTTTTAATGTCATTAAAAACGTTTGTGTGTGGGCTTCAGAGCATTTTTCACGATCTTAAAAAATGTCTTTAAAAATTTCAAACATGCTCTATTTTTTAACGACATTTTTAACGTTGTCGTTTTTAAGGTTGTAAAAAATGGCCGTGTGTGAGCTTTTACAATGCAAAAAAAACGCTCAAGCTCAGAAGCAAGTTATGAGACGGGAACGCTTGTTCTGGTAAAACTACCATTCGTAATGGAGTTACGCTGTAACAGACTGAAAAGCGCGAATCGTCTTTTACTAACACGAAATCAGCTAAAGCAGCCCCAAGGGTGGCGCCATCCGCATGGAACTTCCGCTTTATAGTGCCGTCATAGTTGTTGTACGTCACCGCGCTTTGCTAGAGCTTTTTTTTTTTCAATCGGTTGTAGGCAAGGCTGTTTTAAGGATCGGGTTGAAAAAAACTTTGTTTTTTCTAGACCCTTAAAAACTTAATTTTTTACAACCCGAAAAATGGTTATGTGTACCTGGCATTACAGTCCATTAAAGGACATGGGTCACACCCCTATGTGTTTATGATCATGCTCTTAATACTGTGTTGCCACAAAACTAATGCATTCTGATAGAAGTTGTTATCATTGGTTGGCCTAAAGTTTATTTGTGTGTATAATACCTCTAAAGTTGAAAGTATACCCCAAAGGTGAAAGACTTACCGAGTCCCTCAATAGACCCCAAGAAAATGCTTTTACGGTGAGTACAAAATTCCTATTGTTTGCACTTATTAAACAGATATAACAAGCTCTATAAATTGTATTTTTTTTACAGATCAAAGGGGGGGGGGAGAGGAGTTCATTGCTAGTGTTTACACACATTTTAATTTCAAATTTGAATATTTTAAATCTTCATTAAAAGAAAATATTAGTAATTCTGCCATTATGGTTATAATGCTTGTCGCTGTTGGGAAGCCTGTCCACAGCAAAAATGTGTAACCACCCCAGGAGGTGGTGCATGTACACAGGGAGTTGCTGTAAGGAGGCTGCAGGAGATCAGCAGCACTGTAATACAAAAATAGATGAAAAAAAGATAGAAAATAAAAAAATGCACTGTCAATAGCAAATAAAATTTCATCTAGCTATTGTTTACATTAACTGCAGCTTAAGCTTCTGGTAGAAATATTACAAGTATAAAAACTGCCATCTTGTGGACAGAAATAGGAACTACAGCTATGCTGAGGTACCAAACCTTGGCTTGCAAATACAATACAATACAATACAATATTTTCAGTTCTGAGTGCCCTTCCTCGGGCATTATACTTTTCTCAAAAGTGGTTCTGAATCTGACATATTTATGCAAGGTTACAAAGAGAAGAAATTACGTTCAATCATTAATAAAATGCAACTATTTTTCAACATACTTGAGTAGTAATGGATGTGGCAACAGGCCTCTATTACTTCATTTTCATTATAAACTAAAAGAAACACATTGTTCCAGAAAAATT
The DNA here is from genome assembly GCA_029574335.1 of Rana kukunoris. Lineage (NCBI taxonomy): Eukaryota > Metazoa > Chordata > Amphibia > Anura > Ranidae > Rana > Rana kukunoris. The sequence goes on along the minus strand of JAJQKJ010001297.1, from coordinate 69,320 downwards.
GGGACCACTGAAATATAAGAAGAACGTATGCTTTGCCACAAAAGAAAATATCCTATTTTTGACAAGGGCTCAATTTTCTAAATAATTATACTAAATGGAAAAACTTCACTTTCCTTAAAAATTTTGCATACACAATTGTCACTCAACAACTTTGTGATGGGATGTTATGAAAACCTTCTGTTATTTTCTGAAATAGTCAAAACGAAATTTAGCTTTTTTTTGTAATTATGACACCCATTAATGTTTTGCAGTGGCTGATGGCAATTCTCCCAGAGTAAAAAATGGGATTTCACCTTGCTCCAGAGCCATGTGATGCCGCAGCCGAGGACCAGAAGTATGGCAGTAGTGAGGTTCTTCTTGCACATGGTTGCCTTGATTCAATGTGGTTTTAATCTTATAATTTGTGAGTGCATTTCCTAATAAATGTTATGGTGGTTTTAAATCCTACACTATGGTGGCTCCTATGTGGCTCCTATATGTTAACTTCACAGAGACAAGCAACAGTGCAGCAGAGTTTAAAGGCACAGAGACCTTAAAAACCATAGTGGGTGAGTGGAGTACCTGTCAACACCAAAGGGCATTCCACATAATCCCCAAGGTGGCGGAAGCACATTTAGGACTAATTTATAGGTCTATGTTTTATGCCGTGTACACACGGTCGTTTTTTGTGATGAAATAAAACGACATTTTAAAAAACGTCATTTAAAATGATCGTGTGTGGGCAAAACGTTGTTTTATGTCTTCTGAAAAACGACCAAAAAAAAATTCGAACATGCTTGAATTTTTTGTGTCGTTTTTCAGAATGTTGTCTTTTGTTTCACAAAAAATGATCGTGTGTGGGCAAAACGACGTTTTTAAACCCGTGCATGCTCAGAAGCAAGTTATGAGACGGGAGCTTCAATGGAACAGAGTGCCGTCGAAAGTGTCTTACGTTACCGCACTTTGCAAGAGCATTTTCAGAAAACGATGGTGTGTAGGCCATATCGTTTTTTAAAATGAAGTTTGAAAAACGTTGTTTTGTTTTGTGAGATAAAACTATGTTTTTTACATCACAAAAAGTGATCGTGTGTTCTCAGCATTAAGGGGAGGGCAAATCCTTATTCAATACAGGGTGTTGCACATAAGCAACAGCTCAAGAGACAAAAAAGATCCTATGCACTGCAAATCACTGCAAGACCCTGCAGGAGCAGAGCTGCATAAGCCGATGCTTCCTGTAAAGCGCTGCCTCATGTCACCCAGGAGTGATACCCAATGCACTGGTATAGCAACAGTAGTTATTGGGCTGCTTTCAAACATATCTGCAGGTGCAGTTGCAGTACAGTTTACCTGCACTGAGCCATATACTTCTGTTTTTACCTGCAGGTTTGATGTGCTTTCAGAAAGTGCACCACACCTGCAGGATGTAAAAGAAGTCTAAGGCCCCGTAAACACATCCGAAAACCCATCGTTCCGCCCGACGAGGTTCCCAATGGTCGTCGAGCCAAATTTCCTCATTGAACAACGAGGAAAAAGAGAGCATGCTCTCTATTTTGGCTCGACGAGCTTCCCGACGGGATGCTCGCCTAAAGTGTACACACGACCGATTTGCTCGCCAGAATATGTCTCCCAGCGGGCTTCTCGCTGGATTCTGCCGAGAAGCTCGGTCGTGTGTACGGGGCCTGAGTGCAGCAAGCCCAGGAAAGCCACAGGCGTATGGCGAGGCATCCTCTGTGTGGGTAAACCACAGCCATAGGCTCCTTTCACACAATTTGACTCAATGGGACCCTTCATTCACCTCTATGGAGTAGGAGATGTAAACTGACTTGTGTCCCCTCCACTCATTGTGACCCGCAACTGGTTACCAAGTCGCTTATGTGGCCCTCGCTCTTCAAAAGGTTGGGCACCCCTGGGCTATGTGTTTGTCCAGTGTTTGTATAACATTTATAGCTGCCGCTTTTATGTCCTTTGAACAAGCGCAGATTTTTTTATATGTGAAATGACAGCCTCAGCCTGGCCCCAATGTGTTTCACTACACCCTGGAGCTTAATAATGCAGAGTGAAGCATTTTTTTTCTCTTGTATCATTGGAGATAGAATGAGCTCTATCCTTGCCATCTCTCCCAACAGTGTACTACAGGAGAGGTCCTGGCTGGAGCCTTCCTATTTGTTGTCTGGTCACAATAAAGTTTAGTAGATATTTTCTAGTAGCTAGACCCAATTTCTCTACATCCTGACTCCCTACACATCCAACAGCCTACAGATTTACTCCATGTGCTGCTTTGTGTTTGCAGTGCCAGAATAGATGATAATTGGGCCCAACAGAAGTGGAAACACCGGGGAAGATTCCAAATAATAGGTGCAGCACTTCTGGCAAGATGGCTCCAAGCATTCATAGCATGTCAGCAGTATAAAAGACTTGGAGCTTCCACAGGACACACATGTTCTATTTGTGACTTCCCCTGAATCTGAGGTAATCCTTCCAATAATACAGTTAATTCGTTTTTGAAGTACCGTTTATAAAACTCAAGGCATCTTAAAGGTAAAATTAAAAATCTAACTCTCTGTGACTGTCCGGAGTCACGTGACATTACTCCTGCGCACGATCGTGCCCCTACTATAGTGTGCATGTACAGGTAAGTTAGTTCACACAGGAGAACTGACCTGCTGCAGTATATCTGTGTGAGCAAGTTGCTAGTGGTTAACATTTATCAATGTGCATTTTTGGTGAAGATAGAAGTTCATGTTTATGTTGGAGGAAGAATGCAATCCATGTCTCTGAGCACAATCTCGTTGTCCTTGTTTTCCCCACCTTCATGCCAACTAACAGGGCCAAGATTGAGACACACATCTCCATGCGTACACACGATCGGACAATCCGATATCAAAACCGTGGATTTTTTTCTGACAGATTTTTCGCTCAAGCTTGTTCTGCATACACACGGTCGCACAAATGTCGGAAATTCTGAATATTATGAACGTGGTCACGTACAACACTACGATGAGCCGAGAAAAATTAAGTTCAATGATTGCGAACATGTGAGAATTGATTCTGAGCATGCATAGGATTTTTTTGTGTCGGAATTAGCTACGGACGATCGGAATTTCAAAAAGGAACTTTTGTTGTCAGAAAAATTGAGAACCAGCTTTCAAACATTTGTTGTTGGAAATTTCCGACAGCAAATGTCCGGTGGAGCATACACGCGGTCGGATTTTCCGACAAAAAGCTCACATCGAACATTTGTGTGCACAGCATTTCGGTTCAATGGTATGTTGGCATTCAACTTCCACCTTCTTAAAAATCATATATGTTCTGGTGCAATATTTTTCACTTAACGAACACCCAGCCCAGTGTTGGTGCATCCGTAGAGGGCACAGGAGTGTCGCCCTCCCCTTTTCTCCTGCACTTGTCAATCTCCAATAGATAGATTCATGCATTGCATGAATCTATCTATTGTCGCCGCTGCCGCCCACTATTCAGGTGTCCAGCCCCTTGTCGGGCGCTAGGCATCTGAATTACAGTGGCGGGGGTGTTTTCGAAAGTGCCTGATTAGAGCCGTCAGCTCCAAATTGGTAAGCACAGGGCACACTGTTGTGCGTTTCTTGCTTACATAGTGCTGTGTTAGGGAAGCGATGTATTAAGGTTTTATCAATACCTTGTATGCCATATCAATCGATTGGTAAATATGTAATTTATTGTATATATTTTCTACAACATTTCTATAATATTTTTTTTACTTGTATATATATTCTATGATATTGGGCCTGTATACTTAGAAAAGGATCCCACTGCAATCCACCGACCAAAATCTGGTCAAGATACCCAAAGCCAGATACAAGTCCAAAGGAGAAAGAAGGTTTGCTTTCCAAGGTCCCAGACTATGGAACGCTTTACCAACCAGCATTCGGTTGGAGGAAAACCACCTGACCTTCAGAAGACAGATTAAAAGTCTACTCTTTTGATGTCAAGAGAGATAGGAACAACCAGCGCCCAGAGGCGATTTAGTTCGCATGTGCCCTGCTATATACGTTTTTTTTTTCATTCACTGGCGGATCTACTAGTATATGGGCGCATTATGGACCATTGTGCATTCTTTAGGGTCTCTGTACATGTCCACATTCTGTTGTGTCTGGGGGGCTCCCACTATGAGTTTGCACCATCTTGCCATTCAAATAGTATGACCGAAAAACGGTGTGTGTGTGTGTGTATGTATGTATGTATGTATATATATATATTTTGCCTCAGGGGGTGGTCGCAGGCACCTGCAGAGGCTACCCCTCTTAAGTGTTTAGGGTGTTGTGGCCACTAGGTAGGTAGGGGTCTGGGAGATACAATGTAGCCACTAGATTAGATTAGCTCCCGTATCTGGAGAATTACCATTTAGTTTTCCCTTGGTATGAGATAGAGCAGGTATCCTCAAACTATGGCCCTCCAGATGTTGTAGAACTACACATCCCATGAGGCATTGTAACACACTGACATTCACAGACATGACTAGGCATTATGGGAATTGTAGTTCCCGAACAACTGGAGGGCCGTAGTTTGAAGACCCATGAGATAGAGCATGGAGATTGTGTGTGAGTGATTATATTTGCCTACTTGCAATCTTTTGTTAAGCCACTAGAGGGAGAGGTATAGGTGTGTGGATATATACAACCGTGTTAGCCGTTTGTGATGCCATCGGACCCCTCCAATATCTGGTCCAGGTTGCAGGTGTCCAGAGACGCAGCCTTATCTGGAATACACATATATCTATTGTGGTGTAGGAGCCTGTTGTCCCTCCATCCCTCTTTCTTTCTTTTATTTGCTCTCCTTCCCTCCAGCTCTCTTTCTTTCTTCCTCCATCCATCATTCATGTCAAACTCAAACCACACTCTGTGAGCAATGCCCATCTAAGACACACCCACTATTAAGTTTAAACCACTTTTCGCTGCGATGCGCTTCGTGCACCACATTTTTCTCCTCTCCACTACAGCACACCTAAAACATGGATGACACTGGATCCCTAGACAGGTGAGTGTTTGTATACTAAATGTCAGTAGCTACCGTTTTTGTAGCTGCTGACTATTATAGGATAAGTTCACCTTTGTTTTCTAAATTCCAGCCCCCCTTTGTGCTAATGTACTTCTTTTGCAAAAATAAAACTGCTTTCCATTATTCTACCCACGTTTACCTCACTGTTTTTATAGATGTTTCAAAGCCCTGCTCGATTACTTCTGCCTTACTTCCTGAACAGACTTTGTCATGACACAGGAAGGAGTTGACCAGCTGATCTCATTAACACACACTCTGTATCATCTACCCTTAGCTGGTCAACTTTTTCCTGTGTCTTAAAATCTGTCCAGGAAGTAAGGCAAAAATAATCGAGCAGTGTTTTGGTAACAGCCAGGAAGAGCAAAAGAAACACATTAATTCTATATTGGTACATCGGAGAGCTGGAATTTAGAAGAAAAAAAAATAAAGGTGAACTTAGCCTTTAATACTGACTTTTAAGTTTTGCAGAATTGATTGAAGCTGTTTAGGAAGTAAAAAAAAAAATGGTTGAATTCTCCTGTGAAGAATAATGATAAATCTGATGCACATTCTGAGTGATACAGAATTAAAGACAACTATGCAATTGCTTTTGATGCTGGTATTATGTGTTTTCCTGTGTTTTAGACTGGGTTCACATTTTTGCCAGTCAGATGCAGGTGGCAGCAGGGGTCCAGTGCGTCAATGTGTTTTCCTATTTCAGGGATGAATCAAGGCCAAATGTTTGCTTGAATTCGGCCATGAAATGGAGCCAAACACACACAGGACTCTGAAGCTGCAACGGAGGTATGTGAATCGGCTCCATAGAGTGCCGGTCACAATCTCCTCATGCAAATTACATGTGGAGAATCCCGCATCCAATTCGCAAAAAAAAAGAGAAGTACCTGTATGTTTAAAAATTAAAGCCAACCCCTTATGCACATTTTTACATATTTGCCACAAGCAGTTTTGTATGCAAATAGTTTTTTTTCCCGGTATCTTACGAAATTAACAAGACACATTTAGAGCAAATTGACTTTGTAATTCTGTGATGGTTCTAGGACATCTGGGACTTTACAATCAGTTCATGCTGACAAAAAAAGACCCATGGTCATATAACACTAGAGGAGAATCAGTTGAAGGTCTGGCTTGGATACAGCAGGATTCCTGAGAAAGTAGAGTCATTGAGATTATCTCCATAGATGCCTCCAAAATCATCTCCATAAACCTGCAGCCAAACCTCATCTCCAACATCCAGGTGCAATAAGATGGAGCCAGAAGCCTGGTCTACATTGTTGGACTGAAACTGGTCAAAGGTGAACATGATGGGCTTGTTATTCTTGTAAAGCCCAACCTTGACATCCTTGATATAAACAGTCAGATGATAGGTGAACAAGTAAAGGCCCTTAACATGGCAGTTGAACTTGCCTGTGCTCTCATCATAATGGCGTTGCTCATTGTAAAAGACTTTGGCGAAGCGGATAGGAACATTTGGGGTGGGACCTCTGCCAGTTAGTCCCATACTAAAGGCTGAGCGTTGTAAGAATGGGCTCTCCCCCATCTCTCCTCGGGCTCCTGGAAATCCCCGTGGGCCCTCTGGTCCTGGGGGTCCGTGCTCACCATCTTCTCCTTTTTGCCCAGAAACACCTGAAAATATTAATATTCATATTACTATTGTAAATGACAGATAGAAATACCGTACATTTTACTTCTCTTTTTTTAAAGGGAAACTATATTTTACTGGGTCAATTTTATTTTATTTTTGTTTAGTATTATAGGTTTTTAGCCTTTTTTGTATCTTTTATGATTTCTGCACATTCTTTAATTTACAAGTGAACATTTAATGTATGACAAAAAATTCCCAAAACAGCAGTGGCATAACTAGAGACTTCAGGGCCCCAGTGCAAGAAATCATGAAGACCCCCCCAGAAAAGCCAGATTTTGATACTTAATTTTTTTACACTGTACGACAAAGTAAGAAAATCTGTTTCTGATTTCATTTGAGTGGGGGTGTCTGCGGCAACAGTGATGGTGCCATCCTCTCCCACCATCACCTGTGCCTCTTACTGATCCCATCCCCCCACCACTGATCTCATTCCTACCTCTGTTGTAGAGGTAATAGTGGGATAGGGATGAGATCAGTGGTGGGATGAGATCAGTAAGAGGCACGGGTGGTGGTGGGAGAGGATGGCACCACCACTGGCACCCCCACTCAAGTACCACTGCTGCCACCTCCCTCAAGTATCCCCGCTACCAACACCCCTCAAGTATCAGCGGTGGTACTTGAGGGGGGATGGCTGCGGCGGCAGTGTTGGTGCCATCCTCTCCCACCACCACCTGTGCCTCTTACTGATCCCATCCCCCCACCGCTGATCCTATCCCTACCGCCCCCATCACCTCTGTTGTAGAAGTAATAGGGGAATAGGGATGAGATCAGTGGTGGGGGGATGGGAAGTAATAGGGGGATAGGGATGAGATCAGTGGTGGGGGGATGGGAGAGGATGGCACAACCACTGCCAACCCCCCTCAAGTACCACCACTGCCAACTCCCTCAAGTATCACCGTTGAAAGGGGCTGGCAGTGGTGGTGGTATTGAGGAGGGGTGACAGCGGTGGTGTTATGGGGGGTGACAGCGGTGGTGTTAAGGGGGGTGGCAGCGGTGGTGTTATGGGGGGTGGCAGCGGTGGTGTTATGGGGGGTGGCAGCGGTGGTGTTATGGGGGGTGGCAGCGGTGGTGTTATGGGGGGTGGCAGCGGTGGTGTTATGGGGGGTGGCAGCGGTGGTGTTATGGGGGGTGGCAGCGGTGGTATTATGGGGGGTGGCAGCGGTGGTATTAAGGGGGGTGGCAGCAGTGGTGGGGGATGGGATAATTAATAAGAGGCAGAGGTGGTGGAGGTCGGAATCGACTGCACTGGCAATTTGTCACTTACTTAGAACTCATTCACACTTTAGCCTAGGGATGCCTTTTCCTCATGGATTGCCAGCTCCTACCCCTTCAGGCGATTGGTGTCAGCTGGTCAGCTGACTTTCTTTTTCAGTGACCTCTCTCGCCTCCCCACATTCTCTCTGGATAGGGGCGGGGTGATCCATGTCCACTGTCTCAGCTATGCCTTCTCTCCCCTCATCCGAAACCCCCACTCCTCCCGCGGTGGAGCTAACTGGCGCGCCGTTCACACTGGCAGATGGACAGGCGGGGGATGTTGTTCCGTGGCACCTCACACTGGCGGACGGGTGGGGGCGTTCATGGGAACCTCACACTGGCGGAAGGATGAAGGGGGGCCTGCGGGCCCCCCTGAAGTTGCGGAACTGTGGGGCCCAGTCGCAATTGCGACTGCTGCGACCATGATAATTTCGCCACTGCAAAACGGTATGGGTTAGCCAAAAAGATAGCACTGCAAATGAAGCTCGCTTTGCAGCTTTTTTTTTCTTCTTTTTTTTCCGGCGTAAAATATGGTACTTAATACTTTGCTGAGTGAAATAAACAAGGCACTTTTTTAGAGTTGATGTAAACCCATTCTGTAGGCTTGTACCTACAGGTAAGTCTATAATAAGGCTTACCTTGTAGGTACTGAATATCTCTTAAACCTTCCCGGTTTAGGAGATATTTACACTTAATGCAACTGGTGATGTCACCGGCGCATGTGCTCTGACACCTGGTGTAACCCGGCCTGGTATACGTGGGCCGTCCCTTCAGAGCTCCATGCCGTGGTCCGTGACTCCTGTGCGTGAGAGTGATGCCATCACGGCACAGCAATCAGACGGCCGGAGAATGCGAACCCGGAAGGAAGACCAGGTGAAGATGGAAGAGTCAGGCCACGTACACACGATGGGACATGTCCGATGAAACAGGTCTGCAGACCAGTTTCATCGGACCAGTTTGATCGTGTGTACGGCCTATCGGACCGTTTTCCATCGGACCACAGTTTTTAAAACATGCTTTAATCACTTCCCGACCGCCTTACGTCTTTTTACGGCGGCACTTTAAAGATGGATATCTCGGTAACGGCAGCAGCTGCTGCCACAACCGAGATATCCATCTTTAGTGTGAGCGGTCCTGTAAAAGATAACGGATTTGTGGCGAGATCGTCGTTATCGGTGGCGGGAGAGGGCCCCCGCTCGTCTGCTGTGTGGGGATGCGAGTGAGGGAAATATGTCCCTCACCCGTCCCCATAGCTCTGCTGGGCGGAAGTGACGTCAAAACGTCAGTCCCGCCCAGCGTCTTAAAGAAACATTTTTTTTTTTTTTGTCATTTGAAAAAATTAGTTTCCAAAAATTCTTTTTTTTTTGCATTTTAGTCTAAATATGAGATTTGAGGTCTTTTTGACCCCAGATCTCATATTTAAGAGGACCTGTCATGCTTTTTTCTATTACAAGGGATGTTTACATTCCTTGTAATAGGAATAAAAGTGATCATTTTTTTATTTTTTTCCAGTGTAAAAAATAATAAAATATAAAAAAAAAAAATGTTATTCTTATTTATTTTTATAAAGTACCCCGTCTCAACGAGCTCGCGCGCAGAAGCGGACACATACGTGAGTAGCGCCTGCATATGAAAACGGTGTTCAAACCACACAAGTGAGGTATCGCCACGATCGTTGAAGCGAGAGCAATAATTATAGCCCTAGACCTTCTTTGTATCTCAAAAAATGCAACCTGTAGAATTTTTTAAACGTCGCCTATCGAGATTTTTAAGGGTAAAAGTTTGACGCCATGCCACGAGTGGGCTCAATTTGTAAGCGTGACATGTTGGGTATCATTTTACTCGGCGTAACATTATCTTTCACAATAAATAAAAAAATTGGGCCAAATTCATTGCTGTCTTATTTTTTAATTAAAAAAAGTGAATTTTTTTCAAAAAAAGGGCGCTTGTAGGACTGCTGCGCAAATATGGTGACAAAAAGTATTGCAATGATCGCCATTTTATTCTCTAGGGTGTTAGAAAAAATATATATATAATGTTGTGGGTTTTTAAGTAGTTTTCTAGCAAAAAAAAACTGTTTTAGTCTTGTAAACACCAAATCTGAAAAACACCCACGGTACTGAAGTGGTTAAAATCTGTCCGTCGGACAGGTTCGATGGTTAGTACACAAAAGCATCGGACCAAAAACCAGCGCATGCTCAGAATCAAGTCGATGCATGCTTGGAAGCATTAAACTTCGTTTTCTCATCACGTCGTTGTGTTCTACGTCACCGCGTTCTGTTCTGATCGGATTTTGGTCCGATGGTGTGTACGCACATCAGACAAGTTCAGAGTTGTCTGATGAAAACGGTCCGTCAGACAAGTCTCATCAGACATGTCTGATCGTGTGTACAGGGCCTCAGAGTTCACAGCGCAGCGGTGCAGGGCTTCGTTCTAAGGCCGCGTACAAACAGCAACAAATGTTCCATGTGAGCTTGTTGTCGGAAAATCCGACCGTGTGTAGGCTCCATCGGACATTTGCTGTCAGAATTTCCGACAACAAAAATTTGAGAGCTGGTTCTCAAATTTTTCGACAACAAAAGTTGATGTCGGAAATTCCAACCGCGTGGACACAATTCAACGCACAAAAATTATACGCATGCTTGGACTCAATTCGACTTGGAATCATTGAACTTTATTTTTCTTGGCTCGTTATAGTGTTGTACATCATCGTTCGGAATTTTCGACAACAATTGTGTGACCGTGTGTATGCAAGACAAGTTTGAGCCAACATCTGTCGGAAATGTATTTACAGTTTTGTTGTTGGAATGTCCGATCATCTGTACGCAGCATTTGGTAAGTATTTCATAATGTACTATTATGTGATGCATACTAGCATATTATGCCTTTACTTTTCAAAAAAATAAAAATAATTGGCGTGGTTTACTTCCTCTTTAAGCAAAGCTGAAATAGCGGTTTATGTGAAAAGAAGATTGGTTGGCCATCTGGATGCATAACAGATTGCAGTTAGGAAAAACACATAATAAAGTTAATTATCCCTATCTTTTTTTTTCCTGAAAATTAATTAAATGTTTGAAAAAAAAGATTGCAGTTTCATATTTCAAGATTCAATCATGCTGCTCTATAATTAATATACATGTTATAAACATGTTACAAAAAATATTGATAAAATATTACAAAGTCTAAAATGTGTATAATTGTGTCACTCTGCATAGATCCCAAATGTTTTTATTCACAAATAAAACATTGAGTCCATGCTTAACCAGTGCATTTGAACACATGCACATGAACTCGTGGCCAGGAAGATGTAACAAGAGAAAGATCATATGAATGAGCCAATCAGATGCACCCATATGTGATGACGTTTGCTTATGTCACTTTGGCTATAAAGAGCTGTAACCTGAATAAAGGGCTTCCTGGTGAGAAGGAGCTTTGTACTGACCAGTGTGTGCAGTGTGATTTATTTTACTTGCATGCTCTCACATCCACATGAATTTGGCTCAGTGGCAGAATAGAACATGTATCCTGGAATTGGACCAGGGATAAATCTATTACAGCCTGTTCAATTGCTTGGTAACACAAATTGCTAATCAGCCAATCACATGGCAGCAATTCGATGCATTTAGGCATCTAGACGTGGTGAAGACAACTTGCTGAAGTTCAAACCAAGCATCCGAATTTGGGAAGAAAAGGGATCTAAATGACTTTGAATGTGGCATAATTGTCAGACGGACTGGTCCGCGTTTTTTTAAAAACTGCAGATTTACTGGGATTTTTACGCACAACCATCTCTAGGGTTTACAGAGGATGGTCCGAAAAAGAAAAAATAACCAGTGAGCATCAGTTGTGTGGATGGAAATGCCTTGTTGATGTCACAGATCAGAATAGAATAGGCAGACTGGTTCGAGATGATAGCAAAGCAACAGTAACTCAAAAAAACACTTGTTGCAACCAAGGTATGCAGAATACCATCTCTGAATGCACAACACATGGAAGAAGATAGGCTACAGCAGCATAAGACCACACCGGGTGTCACTCCTGTCAGCTAAGAACAGGAAACCGAGGCTACAATTCGCACAGGCGCCCCAAAATTAGACAATAAAAGATTGGAAAAACGTTGCCTGCTCTAATGAGTCTCGATTTTAGCTGGGACATTCACATGGTAGGATCAGAGTTTGGCATAAACAAAATGTAAGCATAGATCCATCCTGGTTTGTATCAACGGTTCAGGCTGTTGGTATAATGGTGTGGGGGATATTTTCTTGGCACACTCTGGGCCCCTTAGTACCAACTGAGCATCATTTAATCACCACGGCCTAACAAAATATTATTGCTGACCATGTCATCCCTTTATGACTACAGTGTACCCATGTCACAAAGCTCAAATCATCTCACCACTGGGTTTCATGAACATGACGTTGGGATTGATTTACTAAAGGCAGATAGACTGTGTACTTGCTCCAGAGCTTTGTAAATGAATGAAGCTTCACTTTGCATAGAATATCCAATCACATGCAAGGGGGAAAAAAAGCATGTTAGCTTGCACATGACTGGATGATGGAAGTCAGCAGAGCTTCCTTCCATTTACTAAGCGCTGGATCAACTGCATTTGCAACGTGCACAGTCTATCTTCCTTTAGTAAATCAACCTCAATGAGTTCACTGTTACGCCATTGGCCTCCACAGTCACCAGTCACCAAATCTCAATCCAATCGAGCACCTTTGGGATGTGGTGGAAGGGGAGATTTGCAAAAGCTGCAGCAACTGCGTGATGCTATCATGTCAATATGGAACAAAATCTCTGAGGAATGCTTCCAACACATTGTTGAATCCATGCCACAAGGAATTAAGGCAGTTCTGAAGGCAAAGGGGGTTTCAACCTGGTACTAGCAAGGTGTACCTAATAAAGTGGCCAGTGACTGTGTGTGTGTGTATATACTGTAAATATTTATATATATATATATATATATATATATACATATACACACACACACAGTATATATATATATATATATATATATATATATATATATATATATAAATAAATAAATACACACACATTATATATATATATATATATATATAAATATATTATAGTAGATTTTTGTCCTGCCCATAATACATATTTAAAATATGCATCAAACCACTTTACAGGCCCCTTTCAGACGTACGTATCCCTGCTGAGCCGGCAGATGACAGGGTGGTCCCCGCACACTGTGCAGGAACCGCCCTGTCAGATCTCCGCTCTCTCCTATGGGGGGATCGGATGAACATGGACCGTCTGTCTGTGTTCACCCGATCCGCTCTGCAGACGGATGGAAAAATAGGATTTTCCTCCGTCTGCAGAATCAGACCATGGCGGACACCGATGAGAAATTTTCCACATATTGTCATGTTAGAAACCAAAAAACGTAAATGTATTTTGTATTTTATCGGGATCTTATGTGATTGACCAACACACAATTGTAACGTGGAAGGAAAATGATAAATGGATTTCATTTTTTTTTACAAATAAATATGTGAAAAGTGTGGCATGCATTTGTATTCAGCCCCCCTGAGTCAATACTTTGTAGAACCACCTTTCTCTGCAATTACTGTACAGCTGCAAGTCTTTTTGGGGATGTCTCTACCAACTTTGCACATCTAGAGAGTACATTTTTTCCCCATTCTTCTTTGTAGAATAGCTAAAGCTCTGTCAAATTAGATGGAGAGCCTCTGCAAACAACAATTTTCAAGTTTTGCCACAGATTCTCAATTGGATTTAAGTCTGGGCTTTGACTGGGCCATTCCAACACATGAATACGCTTTGATCTAAACCAGGGGTGGCAAACTCAAATTCATCGAGGGCTGCATCAGCAGTGTGGTTGCCCTCAAAGGGCCAGTTGTATATGGGTCGCACTACATACAGAATGCAGAGTTCAGGACTACGTCAGGATTATGCTACGTACACAGTGCAGGGATTCAGGGGTCCGCACAGACCCCCATTACATCGGAGTCTGCACAGAGCACCATTACATCAGAGTCTGCACAGAGCACCATTACATCAGAGTCTGCACAGAGCACCATTACATCAGAGTCCGCACAGAGCACCATTACATCAGAGTCCGCACAGAGCACCATTACATCAGAGTCCGCACAGAGCACCATTACATCAGAGTCCGCACAGAGCACCATTACATCAGAGTCCGCACAGAGCACCATTACATCAGAGTCCGCACAGAGCACCATTACATCAGAGTCCGCACAGAGCACCATTACATCAGAGTCCGCACAGAGCACCATTACATCAGAGTCCGCACAGAGCACCATTACATCAGAGTCCGCACAGAGCACCATTACATCAGAGTCCGCACAGAGCAACATTACATCAGAGTCCGCACAGAGCAACATTACATCAGAGTCCGCACAGAGCAACATTACATCAGAGTCCGCACAGAGCAACATTACATCAGAGTCCGCACAGAGCAACATTACATCAGAGTCCGCACAGAGCAACATTACATCAGAGTCCGCACAGAGCAACATTACATCAGAGTCCGCACAGACCCCCATTACATCAGAGTCCGCACAGACCCCCATTACATCAGAGTCCGCACAGACCCCCATTACATCAGAGTCCGCACAGACCCCTATTACATCAGAGTCCACACAGCCCCCCATTACATCAGAGTCCGCACAGACCCCCATTACAACAGAGTCCGCATAGACCCCCATTACATCAGAGTCCGCACAGACCCCCATTACATCAGAGTCCGCATAGACCCCCCATTACATCAGAGTCCGCACAGACCCCCATTACATCAGAGTCCGCACAGACCCCCATTACATCAGAGTCCGCACAGACCCCTATTACATCAGAGTCCGCATAGACCCCCATTACATCAGAGTCCGCATAGACCCCCATTACATCAGAGTCTGCATAGACCCCCCATTACATCAGAGTCTGCATAGACCCCCCCATTGCATCAAAGTACGCATAGACCCCCATTACATCAGAGTCCACACAGACCCCCTTGTAAATGCTGTGGACTCAGACTCAGATGCCCACCAAAGCCCCCCTCTTGCACCAGAGTCCACAGAGCACCCTTAAATTAATTTAAAATATACACTGGGAGGTGGGAGAGGGTGAGCTTACTCACCCCAGGATGGAGGGTCAGGGGCGGGCTGCCTGCATCTTTCTTAACATTTTCCCGGGGATGTGTGAGCGGGGAAGACACAGGGGGTGTGGGCGTGCCACACAGTGTAGAGAGGCGGGAAGAGGAGGGACAGTGTCCGAGCAGCAGCCGACCTGTCAGCGTGGATTCTGAGCTGTGTGTGAGAGAGACACACAACTCAGCCAATCAGTCGCGCCGGAGCCCGGAGATGACACAGGCATGGCCGCATTGCGGTAGGTGAGCGGCGGCCGCGACCTGTGTTAACCCTGTCCAGGCCGCGGGCACCGCTTACCTCCCGATGTGCGGCCTGAGCGGGCGGCACTGGAACAAGCGGTGGAGGCTGGCGGGCCACATGACAAGGCTTGGCGGGCCGGATTCGGCCCGCGGGCCTTGTGTTTGCCACCCCTGACCTAAACCATTCCATTGTTGCTCTGGCTGTATGTTTAGGGTCGTTATCCTGCTGGAAGGTGAACCTCCGCCCCAGTCTCAAGTCTTTTGCAGACTCTTAACAGGTTTTCTTCTAAGATTGCCCTGTATCTCACTCTATCCGTTTTCCCATCAACACTGACCAGCTTCTCTGTCCCTGCTGACGAAAGCATAACCACAACATGATGCTGAAACCACCATGTTTCACAGTGGGGATGGTGTGTTCAGGGTTATGTGCAGTGTTTTTCGCCACACATAACGTTTTCCCATAGGCCAATTTTGGTCTCATCTGACCAGAGCACCTTCTTTCACATGATTGCTGTGTCCCATACATGGTGTTTTGCAAACTGAAAGCAGAACTTCTTATGGCTTTCTTTCAACAATGGCTTTCTTCTTGCCACTCTTCCATAAAAAACAGATTTGTGGAATACACGACTAATAGTTGTCCTGTGGACAGATTCTCCCACCTGAGCTGTGGATCTCTGAAGTTCCTCCAGAGTTAACATGGATCTTTTGGCTGCTACTCTGAATAATGCTCTCCTTGCCCAGCCTGTCAGTATAGGTGGACAGCCATGTCTTGGTAGGTTTGCAGTTGTGTCATACTCTTTCCATTTTTGGATGCTGGATTACCAATGGTCTGTGAGATGTTCAAAGCTTGGGATATATATTTTTTTAACCTAAACCTGCTTTAAACTTCTCCACAACTTCATCCATGACCTGTCTGGTGTGTTCCTTGGCCTTTATGATGCGGTTTGTTCACTAATGTTCTCTAACAAACCTCAGAGGGCATCACAGAACAGCTGTATTTGTACTGAGATCAAATTTCACAAATGTGGACTCTATTTACTAATTAGGTGACTTCTGAAGGCAATTGGCTCCACTAGATTTTAGTTAGAGGTATATCAGAGTAAAGGGGGCTGAATACAAACTATGGTGAACGAGAGTGAACCACAACTGCGGTTAGGGAAAAGATTTCAATGCACTTCTCTATATATGTGATTTTCAGAACAGAGAAAAAGAGTTTGGGGGTTCACAACATCATCTCTCTCACATATAGGAATGCATTGAGCTACTAAGAGAGCAGGTATTACAACATACCTTCAGCCCCTAGTTTCAAAAAGGTTCTGTCTCAACCTACGGTAAACGAGAGTGAAGCACAACTGCGCTTAGGGAAAAGATTTCAATGCACTTCTCTATGTATGTGATTTTCAGTACTGGACCCCAGGCATCATTCTAAACAGAAAAAAGAGTTTGGGGGTTCACTACATCATATCTCTTGCATATAGGATTGCTACTAAGGGAGCAGGTATTACAGCATACCTTCAACCCCTAGCTTTAAAAAGGTATAGTGAACATGTTCTGTATTTGCAGCCAGGAGGGCGTATACTATAAAGAACAACTGTCAAGCATGTAGCATATAAAAATATTGTATGCAGATAGCATATACTTGAGAGAGCATATACTTGAGAGAGGCAACTGTAGTTTAAATGGTTTAAGAGTGAATGTCCCTTTAAGATATTCCACAACTGTTACATGAAGGCACAATAAGTAATCCCAAGCAGCACGGTAGTATAAACTTGAGCCAGATTTAAATACAGTACTTAGTAAAAGCTATATGTAAACCAGGTAATTCTAGAGCAATAAATGTAACATAGTAATGGTACTTATCTGTTTGCAGAGCATGAGAGTTCTTCAGTAAGCATTGTATTGTAGCAGCAATGGGATTCTGTCATGGAGGGTCTGCTGGTGGAGGATATCTTAGGGTGTCCCCAGCAACTGCAGTAAGGATGGCAGCGTGGATCCAGGTAATGGTTACTTAGAAGGATTAAGTTGTAGCTTCATGGATCTGGGCTGCGATGATATTCAGTTGAGGGGATTATTGCCAGTAGTAGTAGTTTGTAGCGTGGTCCGGCTACTGCCGACAATAATAGAACATTGTATAGTAAACACGCTGTTCTGTTTATAGGAGTAAAGCATGTGTGCCGAATAGAGCGTTGATTACGCTTGGCACTTCCGCATTTCATAATGAAATGCATGCGGCGCCTGGCGATGACGTCAGTGCGCGGTCGCGGTATGCGTTTTAGCGTAAAACGCAATACGGCGACAAAAGCGCCATTTACAAAATGCACCCCACACTTTTCAGATATTTATTTGTAAAAAAAAAATTGAAAACCATTTATAATTTTCCTTCCACTTCACAAGTATGTGCCACTTTGTGTTGGTCTATCACATAAAATCTCAATAAAATTAAGTTTTTGGTTCTAACATGACAAAATGTGGACAATTTCAAGGGGTATGAATACTTTTTCAAGGCACTGTACACAATTTGATGAACATCATTTTTTTTTTTCATCTCATTCCTCTACTAAAACCAGCACTAACCTGTCTGTCCTCTTTCGCCTTTTTCTCCATCCTTCCCTTCTTTACCATCCCTCCCTGGCAGTCCATTGTGTCCTGGATAACCAGGTGCTCCACCCATCCAGTTGGCACAGGGATTACGCTGAGGTTGTGTTGGGTCATCTTCAGCTGAAGAATACAGTGGTGCCAACAGAAGCAAAGCACACACAGAATGTAGAAGCAGCATTGTCCTGTATCACAATGGAAGATTAAGAATAGTGTTAAAGGACCACATAAACATAGTGGGCCAGATTCTTATACCTGGCGGCGTAGCGTATGCTATTTACACTACGCCGCCGCAACTTACAGGAGCAAGTGCCGTATTCTCCAAGCACTTGCTCCGTAATTTGTGGCAGCGTAGTGTAAATGGCCCGGCGTATCTCCACGTAATTCAAAGGGGGCGGCTTGTATTTAAATTAAGTGCGCCCCCGCGCCGAACGAACTGCGCATGCACCGGCCGTAAACGTAGCCCAGTGCGCATGCTCCATAGTACGCTGCAAATACATTGGTTTCGACGTGAACGTAATTAACGCACAGCCCTATTCGCAACGAGTTACGTAAACGACGGAAAAACACGATGCTGTCCCGACGTCCATACTTAACATGGCATACGCCGGACCTACGCAAGGTTACCCCTCATATAGCAGGGGTAACCTTACGCTTACGCAAACGACGTAAACTACGACGACGGGGCGCAAATACGTTCGGGAATCGGCGTATCAGGCTCATTTGCATATTCAACGCAGAAATCGACGGGAACGCCACCTAGCCGCCAGCGTAACATTGCAACTTAGATCCGACGGTGTAAGTGACTCAAGCAAGTTGGATCTAAGCAAAATCTATGCATAACTGATTCGAAGAATCAGTCGCATAGATACCCAGCTGAAAAAACAGAGATACGACGGCGTATATGAAGCTACGCCGTCGTATCTCTTACGAGAATCTGGGCCAGTATGTCCATTGTAGGTGAAGTCAGGTGAGCAGATATCTTAAATAGAGAGGACATGAGAATTATACAAACCCAATAAATAACTTATCCCTATACCATCTACCAAAAAACTATTCATCAATTTTGGATGCACTGACCCTATAACAGTCTTTTCAGATTGCATGAGGCTTCTATAGCTGCTGCCAGGACTTTGGTTGACATTAGGGCCCGGAAAGCATCATGGGGCAAAAAAATGACCCCAAAGAAGGCAGCCAGGCATAAGATTATGTGAGAAATGTATCTTGTGTGGTTTTATTCCAGTAGGCATGGGGTGGTGAATGGATTTCTTTAAAGTGGAGGTCCCACAATTTTTTTTAATTAAAGGCCAGCAGCTACAAATACTGCAGCTGCCGACTTTTAATAAATGGACACTTACCTGTCCTAGTGTCAGCGATGTCGGCAGCCGAATCCGAGCAATCGCTCGTCTCTCGGCTGCCCCCGCCGCCATCCTCGGTGAGGGAATCGGGACATGAATCGCTGCGGCTTCACTGCTCGATTCCCTACGGCGCATGCGTGAGCTGCCCGTCGTGCACTCCATTATTCATGAAGTGTTGAAAACAGAGATGGCCAGGTAACTAGTATATCCAGGAGGTCATTTATGGCAGCCCTAATATTTTCTATACAGGTTTCCTTAAAAAATACATTCAAGGTTCACCCTTTTAGAAAAAAATATATAATGCACATACTGTATTTTGCAGGAAAAATTTACATTTATTATCTTTTCCTGCTGAATCAGTGGATCAGGGGTGCAATGTCAGGCTTCTATAGACAAGCCCTGCAGCTTCCAGCCTGTATCTCCATACAGGCTGTTAGATTGAAAGCTGCAGGGCTTGTTATTGAACGACAAGGGAGCTCACCAGTGCATTCAGAACTAAAGACTATCAGCCGTGGTGGCTGATGGTACTTGTAGTTCATTCATTCACAGGAAACTATAAATTAATGATGTGGCCATGTGGGTGGGATCCTGCACGGTTGTGCTTTTTTAATTTAAATTGTGACGGTGGATGCAATAAGAAAAACCCCTGCCCGCTTTTACAATGAAAGGGTGGATCTGGGGTAAAAGCAGGAGCTGGAATCCCAGATTGTAAGAAGGATAACTTGCCACAAATATGCCAAGCATGAGCACAGGAATCATTTCATCATGGCACAGACTGGTGCCATAAATGTATTCTAAGCTGCGCATGTGTGCCTCAGTGTACATTACCGCTTACAAGGCAGGGACGCTCTTCTTTTAGAAAAACCCTACCTGCCAATGTTTTTTTGTCTTTTGACTCTTTAGCAGTTATGCCAGCATATTTTTATTTTATTTGTTACTGGTGTTAATATAATGCAGGGGCAGACTGACCATAGGGCACTTCAGGCAAGGACCGAGGGCCCGTGACCAGTAGGGGGCCCCATGTCAGCTTCCCCTTCGATCTACCCGTCAATCATAACTAGCTGACGGGTAGATCGGGTCTTGAATCACTGCTTCTTAAGACTGCAGTGTAAACAGACCTCTTGTGATGCGCTCCTCCGGCCAGCCCCTCCTCCCCTTCCGTCCACCCCAGGTGCTTGTATTGTTATCACCTCGGATGGACGAGAAGAGAGGGGGGCCGTCTGGAGGAGCGCATCGCAAGAGGTATGTTTACAGCCGCTTCCCGCGCTACTCTGCATCCAGGAAGGAAGGCTGTCCTGTGTCCCTATACAGTATCCCTGCCTAGCATCCTGAACACTGCTCCATGCCCACTATGCCCTAGAGTCTGCCCATACCCTGCACTCTCTCTGCCCATACCCTGCACTCTCTTTGCCCCATACCCTGCACTCTCTTTGCCCCATACCCTGCACTCTCTTTGCCCCATACCCTGCACTCTCTCTGCCCCATACCCTGCACTCTCTCTGCACCATACCCTGCACTCTCTCTGCACCATACCCTGCACTCTCTCTGCCCCATACCCTGCTCTCACTCTGCCCCATACCCTGCTCTCACTCTGCCCCATACCCTGCTCTCACTCTGCCCCATACCCTGCTCTCACTTTGCCCCATACCCTATAACTCTCTCTGCCCCATACTCTGCACTCTCTCTCTGCTCCATACTCTGCACTCTCTCTCTGCTCCATACTCTGCACTCTCTCTCTGCTCCATACTCTGCACTCTCTCTCTGCTCCATACTCTGCACTCTCTCTCTGCTCCATACTCTGCACTCTCTCTCTGCTCCATACTCTGCACTCTCTCTCTGCTCCATACTCTGCACTCTCTCTCTGCTCCATACTCTGCACTCTCTCTCTGCTCCATACTCTGCACTCTCTCTCTGCTCCATACTCTGCACTCTCTCTCTGCTCCATACTCTGCACTCTCTCTCTGCTCCATACTCTGCACTCTCTCTCTCTGCTCCATACTCTGCACTCTCTCTCTCTGCTCCATACTCTGCACTCTCTCTCTGCTCCATACTCTGCACTCTCTCTCTGCTCCATACTCTGCACTCTCTCTCTGCTCCATACTCTGCACTCTCTCTCTGCTCCATACTCTGCACTCTCTCTCTGCTCCATACTCTGCACTCTCTCTCTGCTCCATACTCTGCACTCTCTCTCTGCTCCATACTCTGCACACTCTCTCTGCTCCATACTCTGCACACTCTCTCTGCTCCATACCCTGCACTCTCTGCCCCATACCCTGCACTCTCTGCCCCATACCCTGCACTCTCTGCCCCATACCCTGCACTCTCTGCCCCATACCCTGCACTCTCTCTGCCCCATACACTTCTCTCACTCTGCCCCATACACTGCTCTCTATCTTCCCCATACCCTGCTCTCTATCTTCCCCATACCCTGCTCTCACTCTGCCACATATCCTGCACTCACTCTGCCCCATACTGTCATGAAGATCCTGGCAGAAACAGGCGCCTCACACTTTGCGGTTCTCGATCATGGCTGCAACCGCGCATGCATGTGCGTACGCGTGTGCACACCCCTGTTGGAGCCAGGTGGGTTGTTTAAGCCGGCCTCTCACACACACCATCCCTGCTGTCTGCTCTACAGCGTTGTGTATCTGAAACCTGATCTGAGACTTACCTGTGAAAGACCCTGGCTTACCTGTGACTATTCCAACCATCCGCCTGCACCTGATCCTTGGCCTGTTCTGACTACCCTTCTGTCAGCCCCTCTGTACCTCGCTGTCCATCTGATATCCGACCCGGCCTGTCTGACCATCCAGTCTGCTCCAGTCTGCTGAACTGTTCAGTTTGTCCTAGTTCCAGTCCAGCTGAACGATTCCAGTTCGTCCTACTTCTAGTCCAGCTGAACGATTCCAGTTTGTCCTAGTTCCAGTCCAGTTTGCTGAGCTGATCCAGTTCTGGTAAGCTGATCCAGCCTGCTGGGCCTATCCTGTCTGCTAAGCTAATCCAGCCTGCTGAACCTATCCTGTCTGCTTAACTGATCCAGTTCTGCTAAGCTGATCCAGTTCCGGTATTCCAGTTCCTACAAGGAAGTTTCTGCTGGACTGATTCGCTTCCTCTTCTTGTTGATCCTGCCAGGCACCCATGCCACTCCTTACTCCTGTGCCTTCTGTTACCATCAGGGGGCCACGAGTGGGAGCTGTAAGGGAGGTCGTCCTCTGCAATTCGGGCTCACAACCATCAGGTACGTGACACATACCCTGCGCTCTCTCTGTCCCATACTCTGCTCTCTCTCTCTACCCCATACCCTGCTATCTGCACATACCCTGCTCTCTGTCTGTCTAATGCCCTGCTATCTGCCCATACTCTGTTCTCTGCCCCATGCCCTGATATCTGCCAATACTTTGCTCTCTGCCACATGCCCTGATATATGCCTCATGCCCTGATGTCTGCCCATGCCCTGCACTTTGCCCACCTGACCTGCTCCTTGCCTCATATTATGTGTGCCCCCTTGCCCTGCCCTGTGCCTCCTTGCCCTGCTCTGTGCCCCCTTGCCCTGATGTGTGCCCCCATGCATGCCCCATATTTTTTTTCCCCTAAATAGCTTCCTTTACCATAGTGCAGTCCTCCTTCACTTACCACATCCTTCCATTTTGCTTTTAAATGTCCTTATTTCTTCTAAGGAATCCTCAATTCCTGTTCTTCTCCTCGCATTACTGTGTGGAGTTATAGACAGAAGAACAGGAAGTGAGGATTTCTCAGAAGAAATAAGGACATTTAAAAGCAAAATGGAAGGATGAGGTAAGTGAAAGAGGACTGCACTAAGGTAAACAAAGCTATTTAGGGGAAGAAAATGTACCTTTGCAACCCCTTTAACCTTCCAGCATGTCTTTGGAGTGTGGGAAGAAACTAAAGTACACAGAGGAAACTCATGCAATCACAAGGTGAACATATAAACTCCATGTAGGTAGCGTCCTCTGTATTAAACATCAACCCCTATATTAAATATTCATAAATACACAGAACACATTTGTACTTTTAAATAATATCTCACAGTTCTTAAAAACATGAAACACTTTACAGATCATGAGATATGTGGAAATGATAAGTCTTACCCGGTGAATATTCGTGCCGAGTGTTCTGTCTCCTGTGCAATGGACTAACCGCGTTCCATTCTATACGGGGCATGTGTCACTGTCAGTTACAATTAATTCTCAGCATTACTGTGGAGGGAGATTATTTAAAGGTCAGTATTTAGATCAGGAATTCCTTGTGTGTGGTAGGAGCAGTTTAAGGAACACAAGTAATCTCAAGCTCATTGAAACTCTTTGAAAAAAACTTGAAAAATATAAAACATCCGTCACTTTTGATAAATTACTTTATTCTTGCAGCCCATACTGTAACAAGTGTCCCTTAAAGACAAACTATATATGGTACATACAATTTAATGTTTATGTATTCCTATAAATACAATTAAAACATTTAAATAACACTAAGGCCGTGTACACACGGCAGAGAACCTCGACGGGCAGAACACATCGTTCCGCCCGTCGAGGTTCTCTGCCGGGCGTCGAAATCGGCGACCCGCCCGTCGGGAATGGCAACCAGCCATTCATCCAGGCGGGCCGTCGAGCAAATAGAGAACATGCTCTCTATTTCTGCTCGACGGGATTCCCAACGGGATGCTCGCCGAGAGCGTACACACGGCCGAGGTCCTCGCTGGAATGCAGCTTCCAGCGAGGTTCTCGCTGGTTTCCAGCGAGAGCCTCGGTCGTGTGTACGCCGCCATACACATGCACTCACATCAATTACTACTAACTGATAGTAACTGACATCACCTATTTCACAGACAAATTAATTTTCTATTGAAAGCTAAAATGTGTTCTTCATCATGTGCTGAGCCAAACTAAAAGCTTCACCCAAATACTTTTTTGGAAAACTTTGAAAATATGTACAGTAAAACCTTGGTTTGAGAGCGTTTTGCAAGACAAGCTAAATTTTTTTATAAATTTTGCCTTAATATACAAGTGATGTCTTGATATACATGTAGCGTCATGTCACAACTCACCTCTTAGGCTGCTTTCACATTGCAGCGGGAGGCGCGGGGACGGTATAGCAGCGTGATTTTTAGCGTCGCTATACTGTCATATTTACCATGGTATTCGGCCGCTAGCGGTGCAGTATTAACCCCCGCTAGCGGCCATAAAAGGGGTTAATACCGCCCGCAATGCGCCTCTGAAGGGGCGCATTGCGGGCGGTATTACAGTGGTTTCCCATTGATTCCAATGGGAAGGAGCGGTATAGGAGCGGTAAACACCCCGCTCCTGTACCGCTCCAAAGATGCGGCTAGCAGGACTTTTGGAGCGGTCCTGCTAGCGCACCGCTTCAGTGTGAAATTTTTTTTTTTTATATATTTTTGGGGATATTTATTACAGCAAAAAGTAAAAAATAATTTCAAAAAATTGTCACTCTATTTTCGTTTATAGCGCAAAAAAAAACAAAACGCAGAGGTGATCAAATACCACCAAAAGAAAGCTCTATTTGTGGGAAAAAAAGGATGTCAATTTTGTTTGGGAGCCACGTCGCAGGACCGAAGTTGTCAGTTAAAGCGGCGCAGTGCCGAATCCCAAAAAGTGGCCGGTCATTGACCAGCAATATGGTCCGGGGCTGAAGTGGTTAAAATTGTAGTTTTTCACAAAAAATAGAAAGTCCATTGAAATAAGCTAGGACCTGTACAGTGACATAAGACAGTTAATAACCATGTTTAATTGTCCTTGAAATATATCTAAAGCTATATATATATATATATATATATATATATATATATATATATATATATATGTTGTATTTATTTTCATATAGCGCGCCCCGGCGTATAGCGCGCACCCCCAACCTGGAAGGAAAATTTCAGGAAAAACAGAATATACTTACAGTTTGAATACCCCTCATCGGTGTCTTGCCCGGCGTCCATCCGCGGCCTTGGTGATTTCCTCCCCGTTTCTCCCACGCTGTCTTTGAGTCGATCCCCGCTTCCCGCTCTGTGTTTGAACGCTGCCGCCGACATATACCGAGCGCAGCACGCTCGGCTTCACTTGCATAAAGGCTAGGAGGCGGCACAGAGCGTGACCGCGAGGGGAGTCGAGCCTGGCCGAGTGTACCCAAATGTACTGTGCACGGTATATGTCGGCGGCGGCGGCGGCGTTCAAACACAGGGCGGGAGGCGGGGATCGGCATATATATCGCGCACCCACGGTTTCCCCCTGATTTTAAGGGGGAAAAAGTGCGTGGTATACGCCGATAAATATGGTGTGTATATATATATATATATATATATATATATATATATATATATATTGGAGAGTGTGCAGTAACATGAACCGCAGTGAACCTACCCCAGTGTTGTGAACCGTCCGTATTTTTACGAACAGTTCGTAAATACGGGCACTTTTTCCCCCGTTCGTAAATGTCAGTGGTTGCGGGACTGTGCCAGTAAAAATAGCCAAGATTGGTTCAGCTTGGAACTGCGTATGGAGATTGGAGGCAGGGGGTGATGGTGGCTGCAGTGGCACCGCAAAAGGGGATGGAGGCAGGGGGTGTTAGTGGCACCGCAGAGAGTGGGAGATGGAGACAGGGGTTGTTGGTGGCACAGCAGAAGGGGATTATTATTATTATTATTATACAGGATTTATATAGCGCCAACAGTTTACGCAACGCTTTACATCAGGGAAGACAGTACATTCACAATACAAATCAATACAGGAGGGATCAGAGGGCCCTGCTCGTAAGAGCTTACAATCTAGAAGGGAGGGTCAAGTGGAACAAAGGGTAGTTGGCAGTGGGGGGTGGTCAGATAGACTCAAAAGGAAAGTGCAGTTGCTAGGTGTGGGAAGGGTAGGCTTCTCTGAAGAGGAGGGTTTTCAGGGATCCTCTAAAAGCTAATAGAGAGGGAGATAGACGGATAGATTGGGGTAAGGAGTTCCATAGGCTTGGAGAGGCTCTGGAAAAGTCCTGGAGACGAGCATGGGAGCAGGTGATGAGAGAGCTAGAGAGTAGGAGGTCTTGAGAAGAACGAAGAGAACGATTAGGTTGGTATTTAGAGACTAGGTCAGTGATGTAGCTGGGGGCAGAGTTGTGGATGGCTTTGTAGGAAATTGTTAGTAGTTTGAATTTAATTCGTTGGGTGAGCGGAAGCCAGTGGAGGGATTGGCAGAGAGGAGCAGCAGAGACAGAGCGGTTGGTAAGGTGGATGAGTCTGGCAGCAGCGTTCATGATGGACTGAAGAGGGGATAGAGTGTGCAGTGGTAAGCCAGTGAGAAGGGAGTTGCAGTAATCAAGGCGAGAGATGACCAGAGAGTGAATCAATAGTTTTGTGGTGTCCTTGGTTAGAGAGGGGCGTATTTTGGAGATGTTTCGAAGGTTAAGGCGGCAATTTTTGGACAAAGATTGAACATGAGGTTTAAAGGACAGTTGAGAGTCCAGGACTACACCTAGAACCTTGACATGTGGGGATGGGCTGATAGTTGTGCCATCAATTTTGACAGAGAGATCAGGGGAAGAGACACGTGGGGGAGGGAAAATGATAAGTTCCGTTTTGGATAGATTGAGCTTGAGAAAGTGGTGCGACATCCAAAGTGATATATCTGATAGTAAATTAGTGATACGGGAGGAGAATGAAGGAGTGAGTTGAGGGGTAGAGAAATAGATTTGGGTGTCATCAGCGTAGAGATGATATTGGAAGCCATGGGAGGCTATCAGCTGACCCAGGGAGGAGGTGTAGATCGAAAATAGGAGAGGTCCAAGAACAGAACCCCAATGGAGAATGGAAGAGGAGAGGAGGAAGTAGAATTGTAAGTAACGCTGAAGGTACGGTTGGATAAGTAAGTAGAGAACCAGCGAAGAGTACAGTCACGGAGACCAAAGGTGTGGAGTTTTTTGAGGAGGAGGGGATGATCAACTGTATCAAAGGCAGCAGAGAGGTCCAGGAGTAGGAGCACAGAATAGTGTCCCTTAGTTTTGGCCACTAGTATGTCATTTGTAAGTTTTAGGAGAGCAGTTTCTGTGGAATGTTGAGGACGAAATCCAGACTGAAGGGGATCAAGAAGGTTATTATCAGCAAGGTGGATGCTCAATTGGTTATAGACTAGACGTTCAAGGAGTTTGGATAAAAAAGGGAGCAAGGAGATGGGGCGTAGGTTGTCAAGATTGGATGGATCCAGTGAGGGCTTTTTAAGTATGGGGCTGACAAGTGCATGTTTCAAAGAGTTAGGGAAGATTCCAGAAGAGAGGGAGAGATTGAAGATGTGGGTTAGAGAGTGTAGAATAGAGTCAGAGGGTGAACGTAGCATTTGCGAGGGAACAGGATCCAGAGTGCAGGTGGTAAGATGGACGTTAGCAAGTAATTTAGTGACCTCGTCTATGGTGGTGGGGTTGAAGGAGGGAAGTAATGACTGTGCCTGTGGGCATGAGGTGTGAAGTGTAGAGGGTATCTGAACAGTAGAGATCTCCTTGCGAATTGTATCAATCTTCTGTTTGAAGTGATTGGCAATCTCCTGGGCGGTGAGTGAGTTAGTGGTTGGTGGCAATGGAGGACGAAGGAGAGAGTTAAAGGTAGAGAAGAGTTGCCGGGGACGGGATGATACGTTTTTAATGAGGGTGATGAAATAGGTTTGCTTGGCAGTGAGGAGGTTGGAATTGTATTTTTGGAGGGCAGATTTATACTGGACAAAGTCTTCCTGGGACTTAGTCTTGCGCCACTGGCGCTCGAGAGCACGGCTGTGTTTTTTCAGGCATCTAGTATCATCTGTTTGCCAGGGTTGAAGGGGGCGTGGCCTTATTCTGCGTGTATTGAGGGGGGCCAATCTGTCCAATGATGCTAGAAGTGACGTGTTGTAGACAGAAGTGGCTAGGTGGGGGCAGGACAGGGGTGCGATTGTGTCATAGAGGTGGTCAGTCGCAGAATATAGACAAGAAGGGTTGATATGGTGAAGGTTCCTACGAGTAACTGTTAGGCATTTGGAGGGAGAGGAGGCAGAGGAGAGGGAGAGAGTGAAGTTAATAAGGTAGTGATCAGAGAGGGGGTAAGGATAGTTGGAGAGGTTGCATGGGGTGCATAGGTGGGAAAAGACAAGGTCAAGGGTATTGCCTTCAGAGTGGGTAGGAGCATGTATCCATTGCTTCAGGTCAAAGGAGGAGGTTAGACTAAGAAGTTTTGAAGTTGCAGGAGTGCTAGCATTAATAGGGATGTTGAAGTCACCAAGAATGATTGTGGGGATTTCCGAAGAGAGAAAGTAGGGTAGCCAGGCAGAGAAGTCATCAAGAAAGGAGGAAACTGGGCCGGGGGGCCGGTAGATCACAGCTATCCTTAGAGAAACTGGGGAAAAGAGACGAATGCAATGTGCCTCAAATGAGGAGAGTGACAGAGAGGGAGGTGGGTGAAGTACCTGAAAGGTGCTATGTGGGGCTAATAGGATTCCAACACCCCCTCCTTTGCGTCCACAGGGTCTGGGGGAGTGAGTCCAAAGAAGACCACCGTGGGATAGAGCAGCAGAAGACACAGTGTCGGATTCGTGAAGCCAGGTTTCGGTAATAGCAAGTAGATTAAATGAATTAGCGATAAAGAGATCGTGGAGGGAGGTGAGTTTGTTGCAGACCGAGCGAGCGTTCCAAAGGCTGCAAGAAAAAGGGAGTCTGGTTTTGGGAAGAAGAGAAATGGGAACTAGATTGTGTGCATTGCGGCTACTGCCAGAGGGTGTAGGGTAATGGGTGCGTTGAGCACAGTTAGGTGAGGGAGGGCCAGGGTTTGGGGATACATCACCAGAGGATAGGAGAAGCAGAAGGGTGAGGCAGGTAATGTGGGAATGTGATTTATATGAAGGGACATTCCCCATTGATTTGGAGTATTGGGTGTTTGACTTTAGAATTAGCATGAGTTGGTGCGTGCAGTAATAGGAAGAGGACAGAAGTGAAGGTGATATATATAGGGTGTGGGGTGGAGAAGAGGGGTGAAGGGAAGAAAGTTTAAGGATAGAAGACACAGCTGTCAGAAGGAGTGGTAGACAGTGCATTTATTAAAAGGAAAACAAAAAGCAAAAAAAAAAGAAAAAGACATATACCTATGTTATAAAAAGCAAGGCATACCAGCTTTCTCCACTGTGTGCATACGCTGAAGTGCAGAGTCAGAAGTGCTTCCACTTATGGAAAAGCCCCACTTGAAGAAAGAGCCCCAGATGCAATGAGCCCCCTGCTATGGCTTCCCCATAGAGATGCATACTTTTATACTGATGAGATAGGGGGTGGCTGCCTTTCAATTATCTAATCAGGAGGTAATAAAGGTTTGCTGGTCAACAGGGCAAAATTCTTACTTCAGAAACAGATCAGCAAGAGGGCAATAAAATTAATGGACCATAATTTTGGGTAGGTTAAGGGAGATAATAAAACATTGTAAAGTGGACAGGCCTACATAGGGTTAAGCAAAAACAACATGTCAGTATTATCAAATAGACATAGGCAAAGCAGACCGCAATGTTTCAATTTTTGGCAGGATGGCACACAGAACATACCATTAGGAATTTGGACTATAGAAAAAACATTTAGGTTTTCAATTCTGGGCGGATAGCTCACAGCAGAACATACCATTAGGAATTTGGACTATAGAAAAAACATTTAGGTTTTCAATTCTGGGCGGATAGCTCACAGCAGAACATACCATTAGGAATTTGGACTATAGAAAAAACATTTAGGTTTTCAATTCTGGGCGGATAGCTCACAGCAGAACATACCATTAGGAATTTGGACTATAGAAAAAACATTTAGGTTTTCAATTCTGGGCGGATAGCTCACAGCAGAACATACCATTAGGAATTTGGACTATAGAAAAAACATTTAGGTTTTCAATTCTGGGCGGATAGCTCACAGCAGAACATACCATTAGGAATTTGGACTATAGAAAAAACATTTAGGTTTTCAATTCTGGGCGGATAGCTCACAGCAGAACATACCATTAGGAATTTGGACTATAGAAAAAACATTTAGGTTTTCAATTCTGGGCGGATAGCTCACAGCAGAACATACCTGTGAAGAGATGGAGAAGAAATCTTTACACAAGTGCAGAGTCAGAAGTGCTTCCACTTATGGAAAAGCCCCACTTGAAGAAAGAGCCCCAGATGCAATGAGCCCCCTGATGGAGGCAGGAGACGATAGAGGCAGGGGGTGATTGAAGGCATGGGGCCTGGGGAAGATTGTAGGCAGGGGGAGATTGTAGGCAGGGGGAGAATGTGGCACCGCACAGGTGGGTGAAGGCAGGGGGTGTTGGTGGCAGAGGGGGATGGATGCAAGGGGGATGTGACTAAAAAAATTTGCCCTTATTATATCGAAGATAACAAAAATATGTTTTCTTTACCCTAATATCTATATTAAATCACATTGCTATTTGCCTAGCGTACTTATTTGTAGCCTAAATACTGAAATTTGCACTTAAAATGTAATTTAGTAACTTTTTGAAATAACAGTAAAAACGTGGCTGCGCCAGTAAATTTCAGGTGTCGTGCCAGTAAATTTCAATCTGGTAGGCTGGCAACACTGACCTACCTACCCACACACCAGGTACCCTTGGCCTCAAAAGATCAACTTTATTCAGAAAGCAAAGTATATATATATATATATATATATATATATATATATTTTGTGATGGTATGTAAGGTGAGGTTATCGATAATCGGTATATTTCACCTTGCATTCGTTCCATTATAAGAGACTGAAGCGGAATCCGGCCCAGGTTTTTCCAACCTCTGTGCCAGGCTTGGTTCCGGTCCGGGTGTTCTGGTCCACTTGAGTCCTCACTCAAGTTGGACCAGGAAGAGAACACAGCAGGGCTCTGGCCTGAGACTCAAGCCTCATACACACTATCAGTTTTCCTGACGGTTTTCTCATCAGGTTTACCAAAACCATGTAGTGCAAGGGCCTGCCTGATTGCATACAAATTGAAACTCTTGAGGTTTGACCTCATATTAGATGGTTTTGGTAAACCTGAAGAGAAAACCGTCAGGAAAACTGATAGTGTGTATGGGGCTTAAGAGAGGAATCTGAGAATGAGGAGCTCTGTTTGTTTGGATTGAAAAAGGAAGGGTTGCTTTACCTCATGTTTTGTGGGTGATGGGGACCAGCCCGCAATGTATAGAGTGCAGTTCACTGTTTAGTTTAGCACTGGATGGCAAGGATTTGATTTATTGTTTTTTGTTTATTTTTTATGACTTTGCAAACCACTAAAATAAAGCTGGCAACCCGCCGATAAGGATAAGCTCCGGCATGTTCGCACAGTCCACGTGCAGAGCCTGCCAGAAAGTCGGCACCACGCTGAGCTAATCACAGGCAGGGAGACATTGTCCCGATGCTCAGCTGCATTGATTGGGAAATGTCTCCATGCCTGTGATTAGCGCAACACGGTCCACACCAATGTTTAAAATCTCTGTTTTTATTGGGTTTATTTTGAAGTTTGAAAGTTCTCCATATTTTTTTATTTCATTCGCTATATTCAGCAAGGCTGACGTTGGGTTTCTTATAAACATTAAGATATCATCGGCATAGGCCGCTACCCTTATGTTCTTGTTCGCCTATTTTTGCCCCCTCTATTCTAGGGTTGTTTCGGAGGGTGGACAAAAAAGGTTCTAATGTTAGTATATATAGAAGTGGAGAGAGTGGGCAACCCTTGTCTGGTCCCATTGTACATTTCAAAAGAAGCTGACAATTTACCATTAACCTTGACCATTGCCGTTGCCGTTTGTCTGTTATATACATTTTGTATCCAATGCATAATTCTAGGGCCCATCCCCAAATGTTGGAGAGTTTCAATCATAAATCCCCAGTCCACCCTGTCGAATGCTTTCTCAGCTTCGATCGACAGGAGTAGGACTGGGGACTTTGCGGCCTTGTTTTCCTGCATCAGCAGTATAGTTTTGAGAGTGTTGTCTTTACCTTCTCGTCCCGGTATAAACCCGGTCTGATCTGGATCAACCCACTCCGGCATTAGGTCCTTTAATCGAGTAGCTAGAATTTTTGCATACAGTTTAGTGTCCGTATTTAGCAGGGCTATAGGCCTATAACTGGAACACAGTGTCTTATCTTTCTCTGGTTTTGGTATTATGGAAATATGGGCAAGTAAGGATTCATGTCGCATTTCTGTTTCTTCTCCTAAATGGTTGAAATACTCGCATAGTCTTGGGACCAGCAGTTTTTGGAATTTTTTATAATATTTATTAGTAAACCCGTCTGGTCCGGGACTTTTCCCAGTCGGTGTTTCTTTTCAATGCTCTTATAATTTCTTCTTGTGTGATCTCTGCTTCCAGGACTATCAAACTTTCTTTTTGTATTTTTGGCAGATTCGCACTTTTTAGATATTCTTGTATTTTTTCTTTCTTCTTTTCTTTCTCCCTGTGTGGGTTATCCTTTCCAATTGCATATAATGTACTATAATATGTATGAAATGCGTTTGCAATGTCAGCTGTTTTAGTCATCATTTTGCCTCTTTCATCCTGAATCTTCTCTATAAAATTTAAGGACTTCTTGCGCTTTAACATTTTTGCAAGATATTTTCCGGGCTTATTTCCTCCTATATATCGCTCCTTTCTAATCCTGAAAAACTCCTTCCTTGTTTCCTGTTCCATTAGATCTTTCAAACTTCTCCCTTTTCATCATTAAGGCACGCTGGGTTTCGGTTTTCATATCATTTTTATGTCTTTGTTCTAATTCATATATGTCTTTCAAAATCTTTCGGATTTTACTTTCCTCTTTCCTTCTTTTTTCTGGCTCCGATAGCTATCAATTATCCCCTTATGACAGCCTTGTGTGCTTCCCAAATGGTTGCTTTACTTAGATCTGGTGTGTTATTGGCCAGAAAGTACATTTCGATTTCTGTTTCAATTATCTTCTCTATTTCTTGATCTTCTATTATATCTTCATTTATTCTCCAGACTCCTTTTCCTCTTATTTCCCTGTTAACCTTTAGTTTCATTGTCACTGGAGCATGGTCTGATAGTGTGGCTATTTCTATATTTGACTCGGTTACTTCCTCCAGTAGACTATGTCCAATCAACACGTAGTCCAGTCTTGAGTACATTCCATGTACTATTGAATGATAGGTGTAACCTTTTATACTAGGGTGTTGAATCCTCCAGATGTCTACTAGTTGGTGTTCAAAGAGTTTTCTTTTTAGTCTTCTCGAGACTTTTGTTTCTGTATTCATTGCTCTGGACGTGGAGTCTAGTTTGTTATCCATGTTAAAATTTAGGTCCCCTGCCAGTATTAGGTGTCCTTTTTTAAATTCACCAAGTTCCTTTAAGGTCTTTAGGGAAAAAAATTTTTAGGATGTTTATTAGGGCCATATCTATTGGCAAACGTATACTTCATGCCGGAGATAGTTCCAATCAGAAACAGAAATCTGCCACCTTTCTCTCTTCTATCTTGAAGTCAATATTCTTCCCGAAACCAATTGCCACCCCTTTTTCCCTTTTTGTAGGGGTGTCACCGTAGTACCATGTTGGGATTTCCTTTGAATATAATTTAATGTTACTCTCTAGTGCCAGGTGTGTTTCCTGTAAAAATATTATTTCAGCGCCTTTTCTCTCTAATTCCCTCATTACAGTGTGTCGCTTCTGTGGGGAGTTAAGCCCTCTAACGTTGTATGTTATAAATTTTATTGTACCCATTTTTCTTTTTTCTTCTTCTTGGTTGCTTCATCCTTCTCCAATTCCTCCTTTCTTGATATCTAAACAGGGATGGGGATGGAGGGGGCCCAGGCCCACGTGTGAGGGCTTACCTTAAGTGGAGTCCATTTTGCAGATTGTAAGCTCACCCTTGCAGGTACACACAGCCCACAGTAATAAGGTAGACACTACCTGGGCTGTGAGTCCGTGCATGGGGGCTAGTCTTGTAGCCGAGCAGACGTGGTACACTGATGACAGCAGAGGGTCAGGTAAATACCGACAGAAAGTTCAGGATTCGCAAACAGGAACCAAAGACAAGTCCGGGGCACAAGCCGTGGGTCAAGGGCTGGAGACGGCAGAGGAAGTCCGAAGGTACAGGCCGGGGTCAAAGGACAGGAGACAGCAGCAATCCAAGGTACATAAGCCAAAGGTCAGAAGCCGGGGTCAGTCTTGCAGCTGAAGATCAATACAGGAACCGTTGGCACAGACAGGAAGATCAGATAACAATGAACTGACAAGGCTCTCAGAGTGAGGCAGGGCTTTATACCCTGGTTAATTGGGTAACCTGCCTCAGCTGGACCAGGATAGTCAGGTGCAGTTTGCAATGAGATCCAACTAAAGGTGATCAGCACATTCAGCACCACCTTAGCTGGAAAGCAAGCAGAAACCCAAACTGAGCAGTGGCTCAGAGGCAAGGTATTGAAGGAGCAATGGCGAGGTCCTGGGTTCAATCCCACCCAGAGCCACTTGGAGCGCGACCACGCCTCCGCCGTCTGCTTGGCACGGTAGGGACCGTGACACCCCGTTTTGCACCTAGGGCTCCTCCCGTCCCCCCCAGCGACAGACGGCGGGTCAGCCATAGTGTATTTTTTTTGTTTTTTCCTTTTTGAACAAACCATTTCCCTTTATCCCCCCAATTCCCTCCCATACCCGCTCTCCCCTACCCTCCCTCCCTATCCCCCCATTCCCCTTGGTCTCTTTGCACTTGTTGATCTAGACCCATGGTCTTGCAGGTACCTACTCCTTTCCTCTACCTACCTGCTACGTGCGCCGAGGTGGTGAACTGTCTGGCGCTTTGTCTGCCCCGTTTGGGGCGACACAAGAGCCCCCATAAGTCCCTAATCTCCAGCCCCCCCCACTTATTGTTGTTACTATTTCTCCTCCTCACCCCATAAACCCAGTACTCCCACTAAAGAAGAACTCGTCTTGCAAAAACAACATGCATATACTTGGGTTAAAAGAGAACTAACCTATCTGGGGATTAGACTGACACCCTCCTCATCCCCAGATTTAAAAAATAACTCAAAACCCAGTACTCCCACTAAAGAAGAACTTGTCTTGCAAAAACAACATGCATATACTTGGGTTAAAAGAGAACTAACCTATCTGGGGATTAGACTGACACCCTCAATAGATGGTTTGTTTTCTGCCAACTATATACCTTTGTTAAATGAGGTTAAAACAGATTTAAAAAATAACTCAACTAGAGCTCTTTCTTGGATAGGAAGAATAAACGCTTTTAAGATGGTCAAAATAAAAGAATACTGGCGAGAAATCCAGGAAGTCCAAAGGAAATAACTGGGGAGGAATTAGAAAATAGTATTTATGCATGCCTGTTTACATTTCAGATGTTACCCATAACAATCCCTCAAAGTTTCTTTAAGATCATAAAATCAATGTTAATAAAATATATATGGAACAATAAAACCCCAAGGGTAAATTTTAGAATACTCACAAGAAGAAAAAAACACGGTGGGTTTGCAGCCCCTGATATACAGAGATATTATAGAGCCACGGTTATAGCACGAATGGTAGAATGGGCGGCACTGATGGGCACTCATGGGCGGCACTGATGGGCACTCATAAGCACTGGGCACTCAAGGCAGCAAAAAAAAAATAGGCGGCACAGGTATTCGAATAGAAAATAGTATAAGTAATACAGCACTGTATAAAAGAAAGAGACTGGTAGGAAAAGATAGGAAGGATAAGAGGCGGAATAGAGGGTAAAGTGAGCAAGAGTAGAGCCACGAGGGGTTATCAGTATATATTATTGAGAATAACATACACATATATGTTTTTTTAAACGATTGAAATAAAATTAATAGAAAGAAAAAATTACTGTACATATTCACAAATGATGCGAAACCAAAGTGGAGAGAATTGCTCTTCTCTACATGTGAAAGCATGAGTGAGTCTCTGAATGCGGTGGAGTCTGATGTGAACAAAAAAAGAAAAAAAAATTAGCGCCACACGGTGCCGATTTTCTGGCGAGCTCTGCACGTGGACTGTACGAACACGCCAGAGCTCATCCTTACCAGACAGATTTTAAAGAAACTGCCTGCACGCTGACCTTCATTCTGAGAAAAGGTGATCCCCACAAGCTAATCTCCCAAAATATATATATTATATAATTATATATTATCTTATTTATTTTGCAAAAAAAAAATATTTAAATTTTGTTTGGGTACAGTGTTGCATGACCGCACAATCGCCAGATTAAATAACCTAGTGCCAAATAGCAAAAAATGGCCAGGTCAGGAAGAGGGTAAACTCTTCTGGAGCTTCAGTGGTTAAAAAAGGGTCAGTGACATTTTCCTGCATCTTCCACAGGTACAGCAGTCCATATAAATGAACAGGCGCAAACCTGTTCCTGCACAAACTCGGCACACAGAACCCGCTACAATTGCCTCGTTTCCACTGATGGTTTGGTTCGGTATGCTATTTTGGGTGTTTCCATTATGAAAGTGTGCCATAAAAGCGAACCTTACCGCACCATTCTGGGTCCTGCTTCAGATGTGGGGCCATAGAAAATGGAACGGTTCGGTTAGGGCGGACATACAGAACATTCCACTGATTGGTGGACACCCTAGGCATTTTTTCTAAACCCTGAATGGCCCGGGACGGTCCGACTTGCAGTGGAAACGCTCACAAGAATAGACCGGACCATTCTAAGCTCTCCAAACTGTACCGACCCGAACTGTTCCGTTAAGTGGAAACGAACCCTGTTTTATGACATACAGACAAACCTGGCAACAGTGCCCTTGTAACTCACAAACTAATTAAACAGAAAAATGTAGATATTCATAGCAACATAATAATAATATGAAATCTATTCCCAGAGGACAAATGTAACAAAACAAAATTGAACTGATCCAAAACATAATGTTGAGATAAGGATAATGTTGTTTATGAGGAAGCACATCATCTAAAACAAAAATATAACTACTGTCAATTGCATACTGCATTCTTCCCAGAGGAGAAATGTAGCAAAAATTTAGTCAAAATCATCC
The DNA here is from genome assembly GCA_029574335.1 of Rana kukunoris. Classification (NCBI taxonomy): domain Eukaryota; kingdom Metazoa; phylum Chordata; class Amphibia; order Anura; family Ranidae; genus Rana; species Rana kukunoris. The sequence continues at coordinate 32,094 of JAJQKJ010001297.1, read as the reverse complement.
AAGATCTAAACATAAAATATAGCAAATAATTAAGCTGACATATATCAGGCAATATCACTCTGCATGCAAAGTAAAACCTCATTATCTCTATATCATGGTGACAAAAATAAATACAAATCATAATCTTCATGTAAGAAATTTGAACACAGTGCAGACAGACAATCTGCTAACCCACCACTGCTAAACTTCACAGCATATTTCATAGGCTTATTAAAATATATCTAACCTAATACTAATAATAGTATATTGCAGCCTGCTGGCTAGATTAATTATCTTTCAGGCCTTTTCTTTTTCTTTTGCCCTTATGATCGTTCCCATCTTGTTTTAGGGTGACAACGCTCTCTCACTGCACTGTTTTTATGTAGGTGCAGCATTGTCACCCTAGAGTGCTCTCCTAATTTGAGCTACAAGCACCTCCCTCTCTCCTTATCTCCATACATAGAGGGATGTTTTGAATATCACAGAATATAGTTGGAGAAGTTGCTAACATTGTTTAAAATGTTAGTTCCAAGCACAGGAAGTTACAAGGACATTGTATTTCTGCTAGGATCAACCAGCGCAAACCAGTATTTTTCTGTACCTTTAAAAAATGTGCTTAACCTGCTGAACAATAAAATGAATACAGCCATCACATGCAGGGATTGGTTATCTGCAATATATAATCTTTGTTTTGTTTTTGGGTTCAAATACTTCCCACCCAGCCTATTGTCAAATGATAGCTGGGTGGCACATTTGTTGTTCTGGATGGATGTATTATGACGTCCTCCTGGAATGTGCATAGCGCACAGCTGTGGGTCCGCACTGCAAAGTGGTCTGTCACTGGCTGTGTCCACCGGACTGATCAATGTACTGGCCCACTGCCAGTATTATGTGATTGCTGTGACCAATCACAGCAGATCACATGACAATTGTAAACAAAGAATGTCTTTGATTCATGTCATTCACTGTGCGCTATTATGTTGCCCGCTGCAATTGGTCAAAATGATCACATGGTACAGACAGGGCCAATCACAGCTCATCTGTACCATGTGATTCGTTTTAAATCACAACAAAATACACTGAATAAACCAGTTTCACCCAGTAAAAATGGTTGCTTATACCAATGAATAAGCAATCATAATATGTAAAAAAAAATAAAAAATCCTGATCACTTCCCCAGAGTAGTAGTGTTACTATGGTAACACTGTATTGCTCCAGTCACTGTGTGCAGATCACATGACAGTTTTAAACAATGGATGGCTTCCTTTCATGCCATTCACTGTAAACAATAGTGTTGCTAGCTGTGATTGGTCACAGTGATCACATGGTACAGACATGGCAAATCACGGCCCATCTGTAGAATGTGATTAGCTCTGACCAATCACAGCTAATCACAACAATACACACTGAATGAATCAATGTCATTCAATAAAAATGGTTACTTATACCAATGAACTCACTGGTATAAACAATCATAATGTGTTAAAACAAAAAGAAACCATTACTATGGTAACACTGTTTTTCTCCGGTCAGAGTGTGTTAAAAAGAATCATAAAAAGAAGAAAAAAATGTAATAAAAACAATTAAAATAAAAAAAATAAAATGACTTAAGTTTTTTTTGTTTGTTTACATACAGTCACCAATCAGTGAATCGGTGCCCCTGAACACTGTCACACCGGGTATATGATGATGCAGTACTGCACTGGTGACAGTATGTAAAAAAAAAAACATTGTGACAAAAAACTGCTACTTTAAAAAAACTTGTCATGCCTCTTACTAAATGTTTTAAAAAGGGGTAATTTGGAAGATATTTTACTGTGCTGTAGTTTTTGGGCTTCAATAAATGAGATTGGCTGACAGTACATCGGGATTACAGTACTGAATTAGGACATACAGTATATTATGTTTTTTTGGACGAACTAGGCTTTCCTTTAATGATAATGTCATTCTTGAGATTTGAAGAGAGTTTAGAGACAGACGCTTAACCACCTGTCCACCGCCCACTGTCAAATAACGGCGGGAGGAAGACCTTCTTGTTCTGGGTGGACTTCATATGACGTCGTGCCTTCATAAACCACTAGGGGATGCGCGCACCCGCTGTGTCACTGGGGACGCGATGCGCGTGTTGGGCGGCCACGATGGCCCAGTAACTGAGCAGGACAAAACATGTCCATTGATCACCCATGATGGCAGATAGCACATGTTGACAATAGGGATCAGGAGGGAAATACCCATTTTAACCCTAAAAAGACTGTGTGCATCTTAAAATTTTGGTTTGTCCAGAGGTGACAACACCCCATCTTATTATGGGCAGGTAGACAATGTAATACAAATTAGAATGTCTGAGTTATTGCCTAGAGGTTTACATTGTTGTATTTTGTGGTATGTTATTTTTATTTATTTTTTTCATAAAAAAATCAAAAAAATCCAGTTTATGGCTATTAAAAATAAATAAATAAATTATACACCTCAAATATTTTTTTAAGACCATGTGTGTGTGAATATGCACCAATTTTTTTTTTTTTTTAAAACAACACTAAAGTGTGGCTTGTTTTTCTCAAATCCCCTGGAACTTTTGTTGTGTTTAGTTTTGGTGTTACCAGTGAAATGGTTGTTAGTTCATAATGAAAATACACTTGACACTACAAGTAGTACACTAGGTAAAACTAGGAGACAGCTAAAAGCCTCCTTTTGGAAAAAAAGATGGTGGATCAGGCGAAACTTATTGGGTTTCCCACTTCAGAAGGACACCCAAGCGTGAGACCACCAAATTATCTACAGGGGGATGCGGACTATCGAAAATTTCCTTAGCGAGTTTCACAGAAACCACAAGTGTAACTTAGCTGACCGCAAGTTTTCGGCTACAGGGGGAATCTGAGTAAGGGAGCAAGAGATCAAAAACCCCTCCGTGAAACCCGCATGTAACAAACAAGCTGCAGGCCGGTCTGGGTATCTATTTAGAAAGGGGGCCATCCTTTCCACCCTCACCGGCGTCTGGCCTTTTACCCACAGCATCTCCGGGATGGTGATTCCTAGTCCTAAAGCAATGTGACAGGGGGTGAGCCTTCCACAGTGAGAGCAACTAGTGCTGAACTTGCAGGAACCCTCATTAAACTGCCAACACTGACACCGCCTTTTTGCAGCCAGTTTTCCAGGAGCGGTAGGACTCTCGGCCCCGCTGGAAAAATTAGGTTGAAGCTCATGGAAAGGACATAAGTTTCATCCACAAACTAATATCCTTATGATCCCAGTGCAGCGAGGGACGTATCGCCTTGCTTTAACAGAACTGCTTGTCATACTGCAGCTAAGCTACACCCCCATAAACCCTCTGGGCCTCGCTAATGCAATCCAGATAGCAAGTGGAAACAAGTGGAGCACAAATTTCAGGGGAGTTCTCACCGATGACGCTCGCTAAAATGGCAAATGCCTGGAGCCAATTGTTAAACGTACCCTGAATCAACCTTTAACAACGCTTCTCTTCATCTTCTTTATTAGACTCTTCCCGTCTTACCTTTAATTAAACTTTTCCAGGGGGAGCAACGTGAAAACCTCCACATATTCCCCCCACCAAAACGTTTCATGTACTGTATTTCAGATTTGAAGTGAGCTCCCAGAGGACCCTCAAAACAAAATACACTTCGCATTTGGCCGAATCAGCCAGGCGAACCAAGTCCATACTTTTACTAGCTTCCTTTGCAGATTCTACGTGGGGAGCGACACTAGACCCCAGAGGCCACTGTAATCACCGGAGACATTAATGCCACCGATCCGTGACCTATCGCAGGCGCAGGAGTCACAGCAACCTAGCGCTCGCCGATGTGCCTGCGTCAAAGTGTTGGACTAAAGAACGCAGCCCGATCAAAAGGTCCTGCACGGGTGCAGCATCACCTGTTGTGTCTGGCCCCCAGGCCTGCCATCCCGTGGGGCCTACTACATTGGAAGTAACACCGGCACCCACCCCAGGGGCCTGTCCACCCCTAGAACCCAAAACAGGTAACGCAGAAAACTGCAAAGAAGGGACAATATTAGACAATGACTTACCAGGCCGACCAGGACACGGTTCCACAGTCGCCATTCTGGAATCCACCTTCGACGACCTCCGTGGAGCGATATCCTCTTCCTCACTGGACAGCTCGCCCTCAGAGCGGGAGGAATCTTGGTGACCATCAGGAGGCTGGACTGGCGATGATACTCCACCCGTAGAAATACCCGGCTGCTCGTCTGCATCTCTGACCCCCAGGACTGGTGTGCCCGGCCATAGCTGTGTAGCTATTCTTCCCCCCCGCTGGCTGGTGGGTCCTTGCTGTGCCGACCTGAAATGGAGACCCTCAGGTCCTGACTGGATCTGGGTGTGATGGGGTCTCTGGCCGTTCTACCTGACTGGCTGTGACCCGCGGCGTGACACTTCCCCCACTGAGTCGCCGTTCCCGGCGCTGTTACCGCTGGGGATGGGGGGGCACGCTCTCTCCAGTCATCCTCCTCCCTGGAACCGGGGGTGGGGCAGCGTACCCATCTCACCGAGCTCCGCCCACGACTGGGATTACTCTCAGCGCCCGCGCCTCACACAGATTGGCTGAGAGAAGCATGTTTATCTGTAATTAGCATATACTGTAGCTCCTCATACTAATGTCAAAGGCAACAGTGCCACCTACTGACAAAAAAGGAAAAGCCACAATAAATGGAATTAACACAGAAGTCATGTAATCACTAAACACTATAAATTAGCCAGGCTGGCTACCACCCAGCATAACTAAATTTACCTGCAGCCCCACTCTAGGGATGAGGGCTCTACACTCACTTCACTGTATGCATTGAATTGTGAAATTAACAAAAGTTTGCTTTCCTTACTCACATCCTGCAGCAGTAGGAACTTATAACACCTATAATCATCTCAGTTGAAACATGGAAACATAGAATGTGTGATGGCAAAAAAATATCATGCGGTCCATTGAGTCTTTTTTTTTGTATAGATAGAGTATAGATGTATGTTTGTCCTAGGCATATTTAAAGTGATACAAAGGTGACACAAAAGTCTCACTTTAAAAAACAAAACAAAAAAATAAAAATCCATTATAATTTCCTGCCCTGTGTAGTGGTTTGCACATAGCAGCTTCAATCCTCCTCTTCTTGGGTCCCTTGCCGGAGCTCCTGAACCCTGCCTCCTGTCAAGTGCCCCCATAGCTTGCTATGCGGGCACCCAAGCCGAGCTGCAGCTCTGTGTGTCTATTCAGACACAGAGCCATGGTTTGGCCCTGCCCCCTCTCTCTCCTCATTGGTTAACTGACTTTGATTGACAGCAGTAGGAGTCAATGGCACAGCTGCTGTGTCTCAGCCAATCAGAAGGGGGAGTCCCGGGTGGCCAAGGCACTTGTGAATATCGATGGATCGAGATGGGGCTCAGGTAAGGATTAGGGGGGCTAAGGAGGACTGCTGCACACTAAAGGTTTTTTATCTGAATGCATATGCATTCAGATAAAAAAGCTTCTGCCTTTAAAACCACTTAAGTTAATTTACTGCTGACTGACAGTCTCTGCTGGAAGTCTGTTTATTTTAAACATTCTAGCGTGCTAGATTCAGGAACTTATGGTTAGTTACTACTTAGGTGACTAAACATAGACTAAATTCACACTGTTACATAAGAGCCATAATTTATCAAATGTGTTAGAATTCAAAAAAATAATTAGAAAGGTGAGCTGAAATTTTTGACACAGAGACGTTTATTTTAACTGATACGAGATACAGTAAAAAAAAAAAATTGTTTAGTTTCTTGATTTTTAGAACTAATCAGAGCTTTTAATTTTGGATGCAATCTGTTGCCACTAAAAAAGCTAACATTGGAATTACAATTTAACTACTTCAGCCCCGGAACAAGTTACCCCCTTCCTAACCAGGCAATTTCTTTCGATATGGCACTGCATTGCTTTAACTGACAATTGCGCGCTCATACAAAGCTGTACCCAAACAAAATTTATGTCCATTTTTCCCCACAATCAGAGCTTTGTTTTCATGGTATTTGATCAGCTCTGCAATTTTTTATTTTTGCGCTATAAATTAAAGAACAAAAGAACACAATGGGGCAGATCCACATACAATTGTCCCGGTGTAGTGATACAGAGATACACTACGCCGCCGTTTTTTACCTGGCTCTAAGTCGAATCCAGGAAGATTTCGGCCTGTAAGGTACGGCGTCCTAGTGTATTTCTGGCAGCGGAATTGAATTACGCGGGTAGGGGGCGTGAATCATTTAAATGAAGCGCGTCCCCGCGGCAATCGAACTGCGCATGCTCCGTTCAGAAATTTCCCGCTGTGCATTGCGCAAAATTACATCGAAACATCGTTTTTTTTTAGTAGCGTAAATTACGTACATTCCTATTCACGGACGACTTACAAAAAAAAATAAAAAATATTGAAATTTTGACGCGGGAACGACGGCCATACTTAACATGCCAAGTCTAACTATAGACCGGATAATAGCAGCTTTAACTATACGCCAGAAAAAGCCGACTAGCGGCGACGTAAGAGAATGTGACGGCCGTTCGTAACTTCGTGGATCGCCGTAAAAAGCAAATTTGCATACCCGACGCGGAAAACGACGCAAACTCCACCCAGCGGGCACAGAAATATTGCAGCTTAGATCCGAAGGCGTATGAAGACGTAAGCCTGTCAGATCGAAGCCCGAAGCTGTCGTATCATGGTTTGAGGATTCAAACTAATGATACGACGCAGGTAATTTGAAAGTACGCCAGTGTATCAGGAGATATGGATCTGGCCCAATATCTTTTACTTTTTCCTATAAGAAATACCCCAATTTTTAAAAAACAAAAACAATTTTTTTCCTCAGTTTAGGTCGATATGTATTCTTCTACAACATTTTGGTAAAAAAAATCGCAATAAGCTTATATTGATTCGTTTGCGCAAAAGTTATAGCGTCTTCAAAATAGGGGATAGATTTATGGCATTTTTATTATTATTATTTTTTTTTACTAGTAATGGCGGCGATCAGTAATTTTTTTTGGGACTGTGTTATTGCGGCGGACAAATCAGACACTTTTGACACATTTTTGGGACCAGAGACATTTAAACAGCCATCAGTGCTATAAAAATGCACTGATAACTGTACACAGTAAATGTCACTGGCAGGGAAGGGATTAACACTAGGGGGCAATCAAGGGGTTGACTGTGTTCCCTAATGTGTGTTCTAACTGTAGAGGGATGGGACTCACTATAGGAGATGAGAGATCGTTGTTTCTACTGAGTAGGAGGAACACACAATCTGTCTCCTCTCCTTGGGATCTGTGTGCGTTAACACACAAATCCTGGTCTTCACAAGGCAAAGCTCTGTCATGGCAGTGGGTAAGTAATAGATTTTCACCAAACACTGGTTAGGCACACAGTTAACACTTTGATATTCCTAGCTGTTTAACCCCCTTCCCAGTCAGTGTCATTAGTACAGTGACAGTGTATATTTTTAGCACTGATCACTGTATTAGTGTCACTGGTTCCCATAAATTGTCAAAAGTGGCGTTAGTGTCGAATCGTTTGCTGCAGTATCGCAGTCCTGCTATAAGTTCCTGAACGCCGACACTAATAGACAAATAAAAATGACAGTATATATCCCACAGTTTGTAGACGCTATAACTTTTGCGCAAACCAATCTATGTTCACTTATTGGGATTTTGTTTACCAAAAATAAGTAGCAGAATACATATAGCCCAAAATTTATGAAGAAATATATGTTTAAAATTAGGGCTGTGCAAATTATCTTTTAATTAATCGATTAATCTTAAATTTTTTTGATCGATCAAAATCTTTTTGATCGATTAAAATTCTTTTGCTTGGTACTCACCTCTCCGCCGGGCTTGCCATGTCCATCTGAAGGGCTCCTTTGTTGTGCCTTAATATCTGCATGCCGGCGGGACATTACTATCTGCCACACGCAACTGTGTTACACTTCCCTCTATCACTTCCCTCTATCAACCTGGGATTCTACAGCCATCCCCTTAATGGGATATCTACATGACGACGGACTGATGGATTCAGCAGTGGTATCGTTGTACACATTTTTATACCAGTATCATACTTGGCTACATGTTTTTATGATTGCTTTTGGTACCGTTTGATATTTTTAAAGTTTATGTAGCTACATCGATTTTATCTCCAGTGCAATATTTGTTTGGTTACCTACTTGAAGACTATAAAAGTTTTAATGCTCTTCCCATTGAGCGCTGCCTTTGTGTGCTTTTTGTATCCTGCTATCCATTTTTCCAGGGGTTGGAGCTGCACTGGGAATCAGCCTGCAAGGAGATCAGCTAAAGTAGTTGGATCTGTATGTGCATTATAATTAATCGAAATTGGTCGATTAATCGATTAAAAAAATGATTAATCGAACACAAAAAAATTGATCAGTAACAGCCCTATTTAAAATATAATATGTTTTATAGTAGAAAGTAAAAAAAAAAATGTTTTTCTAAATTGTCAGTCCTTTTTTTTAGCTATAAACAAACAAAAAAAAACAGTGGTGATCAAGTATCACCAAAAGAAAGCTATATTTGTGGGAAAAAAGGACATAAATTCATGTACAGCGTTGCATGATCGCACAATTGTCAGTTAAAGTAACACAGTACAGTATCGCAAAAAATGGCCTGGTCATGAAAGGGGGTAAATCTTTCGGAAGTCAAGTGGATATAATAAAAGTGTAAAAACACTTCTCTTTTACTCTGAATCTGCAGGCAGGGAGATAGTGTGCCAGAGATTAGAAATATCTTCTGACAGCAGAGTGCTGCAAGAGTGCTGAAAGGGAGAGTGTTACTGGCTTTCCAACCAATCAGAATGACTGGTGACTGGCAGGAGCTCACGTGACCATATCCCAAGTTCACTGATTGGTTGGAAAGCCAGTATCAAGGGGTTTCTGCAATAAGAGGTAAGAAAATGAAGATGGGGTGTGAATCCCAAATCCTTTACCCCCATTTTCCCTTCCAAGTAGTTCCAACCTGTATTTAAAGAAGAGCTCCAGTCAGCAGCTACAAAACTGTGGGGGGAGAAGGCCTTAACGCAAAATGTTCCCTTTTGGGTGAAGTTCCACTTTAAGGTATTATCACTGCAACACCTTTTTTACTTGTCTAGCCTTTAGATTATCACAAATTGAGTTTATTCACTAAACAGGTGATTATGGACAATTGTCAGGGTATTTTCAAAATAGTGTAGATGTAAATGTAGGCAGGCTGTGATGTAATGGTCGTCACGTCCTTCAAGTTCCCCTCTTCATTGAGTGCCAAGCAGGAGTCACATGAGAGGACTGCCCTGGGGAGGGTTCTTTTGGGCTATGCTAGGCACAGTGGTTAGGGTCACTTGCCTTACACAAGGGGTACCTTAACTGGAACAGCCAATCTGACTGATCTCTAATGAACTCTCTTGATATTACTTTACATCACCTTGGTCACTTAGGAGGGGCATGCAAAGCCCTTGCCCTCTACACCTGTCCAGCGTATTTACTTCGCTCACAGTAACGGTATGGGGTCCCGCCATGCACCTAGCGTGGACTCAATTCATGCACTTCACCTAACTCTTACTCTTCCGCACCTGTGTACAGGATGAGGGCCTTGGTGATGCACATCTGCTTCTGTTGCTATGGGAGATGGATGGCTGCAGAAGGAGTGCCAACAAAAGAGGCTATCTCACCTGCCACATTTGCAACAGGATGCTAGGGAAACCATTGTTAACCCTCCGAACCAATGTATCTTCACATAGTATGAACTCATGTATACCCTTATCTTCATACCCCAATGTGTTTAATGACCTGAGCTGTAGATTATATGTTCTGGTTACTTGCATTACACCTGTAGCGCTTATCCCCGAAGGAGCCGCTGGTTTGATTTGGGATCGGCAAATTAAGTTACCCCAGCTTGTTTATGTAGCACTGACCCCCGCAGGAGCTGCTGATTAAATTTTGGGCCTGCACTCTAACTACAACCCCAATGATAAGGCTCAGTCCCCTTTACACAGCTGTGGTGCAATACAATACAATACTGTACAATGTGATACCAGATACCTGTTTGTAACTTCAGGATCCACGAGCGGCACCTAGAGTGAATAAAGCAATACGCCACAACCCTGGTATGCTTAAACAGTAGTATTCTTTTACTGTTGATAATTGGCAAGTAAAGAAACACCAGTACATAAACTGTGCTATCCTCCTAACATGGGATGAGAGCACAATTAAAATTAAATCTATACAGCAATCAAATGGCAAACAGTATACCTGCAGGTATATGAATAAGAAAATAAAACTAAGCCTAGGAGCTCCCCCTACTTTGTAAGGTAACCGTGAGATCTCACAAAAAAAACAAAACAGTCAGTTCTTGATCTTCTTTCTTCGCTAGCTAATAATGTTTCCCAAGTAATTTGTAATCCAAACAAAACGAGTAAACTTCCTGAAAAAGAAATGTCTCCGCAATGAGTGGGTTAACTGCCTTGGCCTTCTGGAGAGCGTCCCCGAACAACTAGGCCTTCAACCTTCCTAAAGGCAACCCCTCCGCTTCTTCTTGGAAGTATGTAGTGAGGCCTGTGTGTTAGTCTAATGGTGTGTGAGGCATAACAAACTGTGGGCCGTAACCCACTCACCTAACTGGACACAGGCTCCGTACAGTCTCGCGACCTCCTCCCGTGGCTCCGTCTGCTGGATCAAACACCAGGCCAACTCTGCTGGGGGACTCCCGTCCTCCGATGCTCAATGGAAATGTCCGTGGGCCTTGCTGTTTGGTCCCGTCTCCTCACAGATCCTCTCCGGCTGCCCATGCGGTTCCAAAGGGACCTAAGATGGCTGCTCCCACTCCTTATATAGCAAATCCCAGCATGCACTGCGCAAGAAATTGTTCCTGGGTCTTTGATCAACTTCCTATTTACAAAGGTCAAATCTGAGAACCAATAGTCTTTCTTCAATATTTATCAGATAGTGGAATCCTTCTTGCATTAACAACAATTGGCCACTAGATGGCTCCAAACACTCAACAATCTCAATGTCCATGAATGCCATTTAGGGAATGCAATATACACATTTATGTACTATATATATACATCAGCGCTACACACTCCCCCTACTTTGTCTCTTTTGGTCCCCCAAAGAGGTCCAAATTGCTAATCCTATCTTGCATTCTAGTTTCTATACGTTCACACAAAACGGACAGAGGAGCTTCCCACCAATTGTCATACAGTGGGAAGCTATCCTGTGCACCCACAGCTGATACTACCATGTCTGGTACAGATGTGTCAAGGGGTGAGCTGGGGCTGTCCCTTACTAAATCAAGAGTAGAGGGACTAGGCAGTTCAAAGTTTCTTCTGCTCACAAACTGTGAGGCTTCAGAGCATTCGCCCAATGTGTCATAAGTCAGTCTGCGTGGTGGGCGAATGTCTCTCTTTGCTCTGGGCACTTTTGGAGTGTCCATTCCTTCTGGGCCAAGGTCATCATTCCGTTCAATGCTTAAGGGTGGGGAATGAATGGAAGCACTGGGCTCTCCTACAGAGTGAGTGGTCGGCACAAATTCCGGGGCCTCTGCCCTAAGAGTTCCATTATCATCCTCCTCTATCTCCGAAAGGACATCAGCATCTGTTTCTGAATCTTCAGGAAGCCACAGCCAGCTCATCTCCACTCCCTCATCCTCATCTATAGAAGGTGCAGGTTGGGACCTGGTTATTGGTCTACACACATCAGTGGGTGTAGATTCCTTCTCTGTGCTTGTCCTGACTGCCTCAGTGAGAGGTAAGAGGTGATTCCGGTGCCATGTTTTTACCGGCCCAGTTTTTCCTTCTGGCTTGATCTCATACACTGGGAGCCCTGGAAGTTTCCTGCACACAACAAATGGCTGTGATTTCCAGCGATCAGCCAACTTGTGTTTGCCTGGAATGCCTAAGTTCCTCAACAAGACCCGGTCACCTGGCTGAAGATCCTGGACTCTCACTTTCAGGTCAAAGTTCCTCTTGTTCCTCTCCCCCTGGAATCCGAGGTGGCGTGAGCCTGCTCGTAAGCTGTCTTCAGGCTCCGCCGTAGTCTGTCCACATACCCTTTATGGGAGGCCTCGGAGGTGTGGTCCAAGGAGGAACCAAACGCCAGGTCCACTGGCAATCTTGCTTCACGACCAAACATCAGTCGGTATGGGGAATATCCAGTGGCATCACTTTTGGTACTATTATAGGCATGGACTAATGCAGCAATGTGTTTACTCCAGTGAGGTTTTTGCTCGGCAGTCAAGGTCCCCAACATGTTCAAGAGAGTCCTGTTGAACCTTTCCGGTTGGGGGTCCCCTTGTGGGTGGTAAGGAGTAGTCCTGGACTTTTGTATGCCTAACAGATCCAACAGCCTTTTGATTAGTCGGCTCTCAAAGTCCCTTCCTTGGTCTGAATGTATGCGTTGAGGCAGGCCATAGTGTACGAAGAACTTTTCCACTAGAGTCTTTGCTACTGTGGTTGCTTGCTGATCCCTAGTAGGGAAAGCTTGAGCATAACGGGTGAAGTGATCTGTCACCACTAAGATGTCACCTTGCCCACTCAGATCGGATTCCAGACAAAGAAAGTCTATGCAAACCAGGTCCATTGGGCCCTGACTCTCTAAATGGCCCATTGGGGCAGCCCTCTGGGGCAATGTCTTCCGTTGGATGCATCTGAGGCAGGAGTGACAGTAGCTCTCCACTTCTTTTCTCATGTGAGGCCAGTAGAACCTATCCCTTACTAGTTGGAGAGTTCTCTCGGCTCCCAAGTGCCCATGGTGATCATGTAAAGCAATCAGTACCGTCTCTCTGTGCTTTTCAGGCAAGAGTAACTGCCACCTTGCTTCTGGATCATCAGAGGGGCCCCTTCGGTAGACCACCCCTTGCTGCAGCTGCAAATGATCCCATTCTCTCAATAACACCTGGGCTTCCCTCTCAGGACTCTTCCGCAGTACATCAGGCTGTCGACATTCCAATGCTTCAAGCACCAGCCCACACAGTGGATCTTCCTGCTGATCTCTCCTGAGATCCTTCCTGGATAACTTGGGTAGGCCCTCCTGTGTGACCTGGGAGACGTTACAGTAGCACCTGGGTACTGCCGCTGAGGATACTCCTACTTCTTCAGCTCTGGCTCCACCTCTCTGGTACTGACTTGTGCCCTCCCATAGGGCCCTCACTCCTTCTGGAGTAAGCTGGGTCCATTCTTCCAAGGGGTCATGGGGTCTTCTTGACAGGGCATCCGCATCTCGGTTACCAACTCCTGGTCTGTACTTCAGGCTGAAGGTAAAGGCTGAGAGAGCAGCTAACCACCTGTGACCGGTGGCATCCAGCTTTGCAGTGGTGAGTAGATATGTGAGGGGGTTGTTGTCCGTCTTGACCACAAATTCAGCCCCGTAAAGGTTAGTCCTTCAACTTGTCCACCACTGCCCATTTTAAAGCCAGAAATTCAAGCTTGTGAGTTGGATAGTTTCTTTCAGCAGGGGTTCAGACTTCTACTCACATAGGCAACTGGCCGTAAGTGCTCTTCATGCTCCTGGTAAAGCACTCCCCCCAGCCCGTCGCGGCTGGCATCCACATGTAACTCATATGGTTTGGCAGGGTCTGCATAGGCCAACACTGGGGCAGTAGTAAGACTCCACTTCAGCCTCCTGCAGGCCTCTTCACATTCTGGAGTCCACTGATCCTGGATGGACTCTTTCTTCCTTCTAGACCCCTCTTTAGGCTTTTTCGGCTGACCCGCACTTTCACCAGCTTCTTCCTGCTTCTTTAAGAGTTCAGTGAGTGGGTGGGCTATTTTTGCGAATCCCTCTACGAATCTTCGGTAGTATGAGCAGAAACCCAAGAATGACCTGAGCTCAGTTACGTTGGTGGGCCTGGGCCAGGAAGTGACAGCTTCTAGTTTCTTGGGATCAGTTGCCACTCCTTCTTCAGACACAATGTGTCCCAGGTAAACTCACCGAGGGTTGGTAGAACTGGCACTTCTCCATAGAGAGTTTCAGGCCTTCATCATGAAGTCTCTTCAAGACCTTCTCAAGGAGTTCTTCATGTTCCTCCAACGTCCTCCCAAAGACTATGACATCATCCAGGTATACCAGAACTTCAAGGAGATTCATGTCACCCACTGTCTTCTCCATCAACCTCTGGAAAGTTGCTGGGGCCCCAGTCAGGCCTTGCGGCATCCGGTTGAACTCAAAGAACCCAACTGGGGTGATGAAAGCGGTTTTTTCCTTGTCTTCAGGGCACATAGGAATCTGGTAATACCCACTCTTCAGGTCCAGTACGCTGAAACCACTTTGCTCCTGACAGACTCTGTAAGGCATCCTCAATTCGGGGTGTGGTGTACTGGTCTGGGATGGTCCTCCGATTCAGGGTCCTGTAGTCAATGCACAGGCGTAGGGACCCATTCTTCTTCCTGACCATACTATAGGGGAGGCGTAGGGACTCCTGGACTCTCGGATAATGCCCGTCCTCTTAAGTTCAGCCAATTGTTCCCTCAAGTCTTCCAGATCTCCTAGGGGGATCCGCCGGACCCTTTCCCGAAATGGCTTGTCTTCCTCCAGACGAATTCGATGGGTGGCACTCTTTGCCAATCCTACGTCAAATTCACTTTTCGAGAAGGCTGCTCTCCATCTCAGCAGTTGGGCTTTGGCCCTTTCCCGCCATGCAGGAGTAAGAGGCGTATTTTTTGGGCTGAACTCTTCTTCAGGGATTTCTGGGGCTGACCCTCCTTTCAAACCTCCTGGTTCGACTGGAACAGCCGGACTGACCTGTCCCAACAGTAGCCTGGCTGGCACTCTCACTGGCACTGTCGCTGTGTTGCGGACACTGACTGGAACTTCTGCCGTGAGTTCTCTCCAATACTCTGGTGGGCAAACACTTCAGTGATGAGTTCTAGTCCGTTTCTCCCCTCTTTGCGGTTTTCCAGGACAATGAAAGGGCCTGGTTTCTTCCAGCTCAATTTGACCGAGGCTTTTAGGCAGATTACTTCACCCGGCTGGACTATTTTCTCTCCTTTGTTCAGCAGCCAGATTTTTCCCACTCCCTCTTCAGGAGCCTTCTCCTCCTGTATAAGGTCTCGGTATGTCTGAGCCAACATGGGATGTATTTCAGTGGGGCGGGTATCCTTCTTAATTACCAGCGGTGCAAGTAGTCTCCTCACTAAGTCAGTGTTTGTCCCAATGATAAGAGAGCTCTTGTCAGCTCCTGGAGGACGAGGACACACTATGGCCAATGTGTCAAAGGTCTCCGTCTCTCCCACTGTACTTGGGTCGAAGGTGAGTCTGACTGGCAGGTAACCATCATATGGAAAGTTTCTGAGTGCCCAAACCCCATATCTCCAACTCCTCCAATTTCCGTAGTGGCAGGTGCTTGAGATGCTTGTCATAGAAGTCCCTGTATAATAAGGTTACTTGGGCTCCAGTATCCAGCAGGGCTTTTGTGTAGATCCCTTCCACTTGGATGGGGACAATTGGGGAAGGTCCCACCAGCTTGGGAGGAAATCCACTGGTAGCTGTACCCTTAGCCTGCTTTGTGGCTCGGACTTTGGCCTTTGAGGGCCTCTTTTTCTTCTGCCCCGCTTGTTGGTGGCTCTAGTGGGCCGTGGCACTTGAGTCGGTGTGGAGTTCGCTACTGCACCCGGGCGCCCAGTTGACTCCTTCACTGGGGCCCTCTGAAGTTTCCCTCCGACTGATGTGGGTTTTCCTCGGGTAGTGGGCTGGGGCACACTCGCCTGAAATGTCCCATCCCTCCGCATTTGAAACAGACTCTTTGTGTTTGTTTCGGAGGGCTGGTAATGGTGGTAGCTTTTGGGACCTTCCTTGGCATAACTCCTTCTGCCTTTAGTTTCACAGCTCAGTCATCATCATGGCCATCATCTCCAGTATCTCCTTCTGGGTCTGCATAAGCCTCTCCAGCTCCGTCTGACTCGCGGGTGGGTGGTGTACAGATGAAAAACCGTGATCCCTGGTCAACGGTTGCGCCAGCACATTCAACTCCTGGGTGTCTGAGGGGACACCTACCTGCTGTATTTTAGCACTTGTGGTGTTTGAAGCTTGAAGCTTTCTCTGTTTCTGGTCTCTCTCAATCTCCATCTTATCCACTTCGTTCACTTTTTCAAGAAGGACCTCGTCTGGAGTTAAGGGATCTTCCAAGTACTGCTTCAAGTGGAGCTTGACATAGTCGCTCCTCAGCCCCGTGGTCACGGATCTCCGGAATTTCTTCTGTACCAGCTCAGCTCCAAATTGTTCCCGCTCCCTCTCTCTCCTGAGGTAAACAGCAGGCGGTCTTGAGTTCAATGGCCCGAAACAGAAAGTTCTGAGGAGTCTCTTTACTGTCCTGTGCAATATTTATCAGTTGGTGGAATAGCTCTGTGGCATCTTCCTCCTCATAGTAACTTTTTAGAATCCTCTTAAGCTGGTTCAAAGTCAAATCACTCTTTCTCTCTAACATGCCCCTAACACTTGAGCCTGGGCTGATGGCGTGGATCACAGCCTCTCTGATTTCCGATTCCAGATATCCTTTTTGTAGCCCCAGCTCTATTTGGTGTAGGAGGCCGGTGTAAGACAGTTTGCCCTTCTGTCCCTTTTCTCCTATCTGGCCATCAATGCGGAAATCCTTCCTAATAGTTACTTCTTGCAGATAGCCCCTGCTGCGTCTTCTTGGCTCCCTCCTTGGGTTTGGTGTCATCTGGCCAGCTTCTTGTCTTCTGAGCCGACGCGCAGTCCATCCATGCGATCTGCTATGATGCTGGATGTCTCCTGAAACTTTTCCTGTATTTCCGGTATTGTCGCTGTAACTCAGCAGTTGTTGTTCCGCCTGCCGCTGGGCGGCGGCTCCTGCGTTCCGTCTAGGGGTTCTAACTGCTTTTTGCAGGGGTGTGTCAGGTGAAACACTGTCTTCTCGGACAATTTTATGGTGGCACCGTGGAAATTTTCAGGAACACCCCGTCCCACTCTATCAGGGCATAGGTGCAATCAGTCCCAAAGTTGGTTTCACTGCAACCACGTCCTTTCTGTCTGGAGACAATGTCTGTACCACCCTTTGATTTGCTTCTTCTCCCAGTAGCTCCCTGGGAGTTCAATGGCCACGCTTGCTTCTGAGCGTGTCCCTTCTGCTTCGCACAACGGACTACTGTGATGGGGTCCATGGTGACCTCAAAGGGGGGGGGTGGGTTTCTTGTAGAGTGACAGGATCCCGGTCCGAGCCCCACGTGTAGCACTGACCCCCGCAGGAGCTGCTGATTAAATTTTGGGCCTGCACTCTAACTACAACCCAATGATAAGGCTCAGTCCCTTTACACAGCTGTGGTGCAATACAATAAATACTGTACAATGTGATACCAGATACCTGTTTGTAACTTCAGGATCCACGAGCGGCACCTAGAGTGAATAAAGCAATACGCCACAACCCTGGTATGCTTAAACAGTAGTATTTTTTACTGTTGATAATTGGCAAGTAAAGAAACACCAGTACATAAACTGTGCTATCCTCTAACATGGGATGAGAGCACAATTAAATTAAATCTATACAGCAATCAAATGGCAAACAGTATACCTGCAGGTATATGAATAAGAAAATAAAACTAAGCCTAGGAGCTCCCCCTACTTTGTAAGGTAACCGTGAGATCTCACAAAAAAAACACAACAGTCAGTTCTTGATCTTCTTTCTTCGCTAGCTAATAATGTTTCCAAGTAATTTGTAATCCAAACAAAACGAATAAAACTTCCTGAAAAAGAAATGTCTCCGCAATGAGTGGGTTAACTGCCTTGGCCTTCTGGAGAGCGTCCCGAACAACTAGGCCTTCAACCTTCCTAAAGGCAACCCCTCCGCTTCTTCTTGGAAGTATGTAGTGAGGCCTGTGTGTTTAGTCTAATGGCGTGTGAGGCGACAAACTGTGGGGTAACCCACTCACCTAATTGGACACAGGCTCCGTACAGTCTCGCGACCTCCTCCCGTGGCTCCGTCTGCTGGATCAAACCACCAGGCCAACTCTGCTGGGGGATTGTCCTCCGATGCTCAATGGAAATGTCCGTGGGCCTTGCTGTTCGGTCCCGTCTCCTCACAGATCCTCTCGGCTGCCCATAGCGGTTCCAAAAGGGACCTAAGATGGCTGCTCCCACTCCTTATATAGCAAATCCAGCATGCACTGCGCAAGAAATTGTTCCTGGGTCTTTGATCAACTTCCTATTTACAAAGGTCAAATCTGAGAACCAATAGTCTTTCTTCAATATTTATCAGATAGTGGAATCCTTTTTGCATTAACAACAATTGGCCACTAGATGGCTCCAAACACTCAACAACTCAAGTCCATGAATGCCATTTAGGGAATGCAATATACACATTTATGTACTATATATATACATCAGCGCTACACATATATATATATATATATATATATATATAATATATATAAATATATATAATATATATATATATATATATATATAAATAATATATAATATATATAAATAAAAAATATATAATATTATCTCATATATAATATATATATATATATATATATACATATATAATATATTTTTTTTATATATATATATATATATAATATATATAAATGTATATATATATTTTATATATATATATAATTATATTTTATATATAAAAATACATAATATTTATATATATATAGATATATATATATAATATATATGTATGTATATATATATGTGTGTTCTATGGGTCAAGGAAGCTTTTATATATATATATATATGATTTTTTATACATATATATATATAGATTAAATATATGATATGGGTCAAGGAAGCTTTTATTTATATTATATATATATATATATATATATATATATATATATATATATATATTAAATAAATAAAATATAATATTATATATATATATATATATATATATATATATATATATATATATATATATATATATATATATATTAATATATTATAATATTATATATATATAATATTATATATGTGTTATGGGTCAAGAAAGCTTTTTTATATATTATATATTATATATATATAATATTATATATTTTTATTTATATATATAAAAGCTTCCTTGACCCATAAAACATATATCATATATTTATATGTATATATATATATGTATAAAAAGCCATATTATATATATGATATATGATTTTTTATCATATATATATATATACATATAAATATATAATATGTTTTATGGGTCAAGGAAGATTTTTTATATATATATATAAAAGTTCCTTGACATATGTTTATTTTTATTTATATATATATATATATATATGCTTCCTTGACCCATAGAACATATATAATAATTTTATATATATTATATATATATTTATATATATATATTATATATATATATATATATATATATGTGTGTGTAATATATATATATAAATATATATATATATATATATATATATAATATATATAAAAGCTATCTTAACCCAATAAACATTTTTTTTTTTTTAATTGTGGCGACAATACCCTCGGAATACTCCGTTCCTAAGTAGTCGTATTAGTAGGGTAAATAATTTACTAGCACACAAACCACTCTAAACTAAGGGTTCAGGGATGAAGGAGTCAACTGAGCATATGTCTCGTTAATAACCTGGATGGAAAGATACACGAAAAAAAAAAAAAAGAGAGAGATAAAAACTGAGATTCCACCAGTTCTACGGAAATAACGAATTCACGGATCTGGAGCCACCTTTTTAATTTATCTTCAGGTGCCATTGAAAGAGGTCCTTTTGGAGGCTGCCGTGCCCCTGGCAATCACAAGCATGAGATTAAGTGTACAAGCTCTTGAGAAGCAAGCCGATCATCCCAGTGTAATAGTATATCCAGGCAGCGCGATACGAGGAATGGAAGAGTCCATCAGCCAGTATAGCACCACACACACACACAAAAACAAGCACTGATGCTCAGGGGAGGCAGAGGCAGGGACTGAGGACAGATGGAAGGAGGGGAGGAGGAGGAACACGAACATGACAGATGTGATGACTTTTAAGTTAAAGCGAAAAACTGATGATGCACAACACGTATAAAAGGACTGAAAGTGAATATTAAGATAAAACAAATGAGGCATTTTAAGCCATTCGAAATATGTTAATGCGCTTGTTAATTATATTTGAATATGGTTGTACGAGGCGCTAATAAAAAAGGATGCCGGTTTAGGATACTGCCGATTAAGAGCACAAGATGCAAATACATTATTAATCTATAATAGTACAATGTAATGTATGTTTTTTGATTCTTTTTTTACAGGTCTGCCCTTATATTGTATCATCTTCGGCAAGTAGACATTTTGAAGAATAGAATTTAGAAAATAACTGAAAACACTCCAAACTCCAAATTTATCCAATTTGCGTACAGGATCAAAACGATTAAAATGATTGAATGGCTTGCTTTTTATTTTAAAGCAGAGTTCACCTAAAAATGTAACTTTTCGCAATCCCCCCCCCCCCAGGGAAGGGCTGGCAGCCTTAGGTGGGGGGAAAGTCCAGTAAGAGGCCCATTGAACCGTCGAATGAGCTCACCATCCAGTCCCAGGGAGTTGTAGTTTCCTCTGCGCTGCTCTGTTTTCCACCCACCGGGAGCTTGAGCGTGGACTACAACTCAGAATGCAACAGCTAATGGCGAGCCGCTGTGGCCGTGCCCCAGGCTCAACTTCCTAGTGCTGAAAAAAAAAAGATGGTAAAGGGCAGAGGCTGCCGACCATATTGCCCAAAAGTTAGAGCGCGCCTGGGAGGCAATGCCACCCTGCCCCCTGGCCCAGCCCTCCCCTACCCCCCCCACCCTGGTGTCACATTTGGCACCTTTCAGGGGGAGGAAGGAGCAGATACCTGTGTAATCCAGGTACCTTTTCCACTTCCAGGCATAGGTCGCCGTGTGTGACCTACGCCACGTGGCACATACTTCGTCGTCGCTCCCCCCGCTGTCTTCTGGGACACACGCAGTAGATTTAATTAAAATTTTAAAGTGTATCCTCACAGGGTGACTCTGTGGATACACAGTGTGCCACCGTCCCAGAAATATTTATGTTTCAATGATTTTTATTTAAAGTTTTACAATACAAAAAAAATATATAAAAAGTCTTGTTTTTTTCATTGTACAGTATCAATACAGCACTTGGAAATCAGATACTGTATCTTAGGTTCTGGTTTTTCAGAACCCCCACTCATATCATCTGTAGTCACTAACAGACATTCAAGTGTAGGCAGGAATACATTAAACCATAAAGTACCCTACATAGGTTTACAACGCCTCGGACCTAATGTCCTTCTCATATCTCAAGCCCCAGCAGGTAGTCCACCTGCTCAGAAGAGCAGTCCCCCCATCAAACTGTCGGGGTGGCTCAACTTCTCCGATCATGCAGGCATCTTAAGTCGCCCAAACTGATGATGATCAGCAATAAACAAACAAACAAAAGAAAATAGGGTGTCAAAAACCCTGAAGGCTCCGATCTGACTAAAACAAGAATACCAAAAAAAATAGAAGGGGTATAGAGATTGGGGGGGGGGGGACGAGCCACGGCCCAGCACCAAGGACCCACAATTCAAAAACAAAGCTAGAGTGCTATCGTCCTAGGATCATTCGTAAGGTAGGGGTCCACACTTTATGGAATGACTTCATTTTATCTTGTGCCAATCGTGTCAACCTTTCGTTTAACACTAGCCAAGATAACTTGCCTTTAAAGTGGTTCTAAACCCAACCACACAACTTGCACCTACAGGTAAGCCTAGATTAAGACTTACCTGTAGATGCAAGTGTAGCGTCCCCTTGATTTTTGTGGGGTCGCTATGCTAAAGTTAGTGGGGAATGGGAGAGTTACATAGCTCCCATTCGCAATTTGTCAAATTTGGCTGCTACCATTTCCAGAGCTGTCCTGTGGGGCCGGTCTGCGCTCCGGGGTGTGTGTCCACCCCTTGGCGACAGTTGGCGCTAGAGGGGTTCTGGCGGACTCGTTTAATTAGCAGGGGGTTGGTTCCCTCGCCAGGGATGCTGAGGGAGGCTATATCTGGGGAGCCGCCTTGGCCTGTGGGGCGTTCTTGTTTCCTGCGGGGTCCGTGTTCAGGTGCAGGATCCACCTTCAGGGTGCACAAATCCATGGACCCCGCAGCCATGGCCTACCTGGCCGAAGTTGCGCACCATGCGGAGAGCTGCCAAACATGGAGAGGGATCCCAGAAGCTGCAGGGTTCCCGAACCTTTCCTAAAAGAAAGGATCCCAAGCTGGAGGAAGCTGTACGGTGGGGGATCGGCTTGAGGAGAACTCGGAGCATGTGATCCAATAGGGCTTGAACGAACCATGGGGGATCCAGTGACTCTAACTAAATTTATTGGGAGGACTCGCTTCATTTCAATTTCATGCTCATTCAACTACTAGGCCTGTGGCAGAGGCCCGAGCCAGGCCTGTGACAAAGTCCTGGTCCTCCCAACATTTGCAAGTGATGTTCCGGCTGCCCGGCCTGTGGCAGAGACCTGTCTGGGGGCACTTTACCCATTCCAGTTGGAGTGGCGACTAACTGAGTTATTACTACTGAGACTAAGATTGCTCTCCACCTTTCAATATCCAAGGCCTGAACTCAAGCTCTCTCTCTCTCTGCTCACCAACCTGCTCTATCCTATACTATGTTGATGAAGGCCATGTTGGGCCTTGGAATAAAGCATTGAAGAAAACCCACTAAAGACTGGACATCCGTTCTCTTCTCAACTCACAAGTTTCACCCCTAGACCACCTGCCAGGTAACACAACATGCAGATTCCACTTATACTCAGGGCTCCTGAATGGGGTAGCGCTACACATGGGGGCACGTCTGGATTCGGCTGTTACCATTGACAACGAAAATTGTGAGTAACCATTTATAAGGAGCGAAGAGTGTTCGGTGTTGTGTACTTGAACTGTCCGGCTACGAAGGAGTTAACCTTGCATCGCTAAGCCTGGGCATACGTGCGGCCTAGCACGCGCTACAACGTGTCCGGACAGTTCTTAGAGTAGGAGAAGCCACCCTCCCTGCGTGAGACGTGCATAGGGATTTCGCGCCAATAGCGAGGAACCGCCCCCTCAGCGTGCCAATTTAGCAGAACCACCATTTCATTTGCGAGAGACGGACCTACTGAGAAGATGTCTGTGTCATCCATGAGAGTTGCTGCATGTGCTGGGTTGAGGCGCCCTATGACCACACCGGGGCTGTCCTCTGTACCTCTGTACCGGGGACTTCGATCATACTGCATACTAGTTCATTATGCCTTTCTCTTGCATTTTTATTTATTTTTTATTGGTGAGGGTTTACTTCCTTTTAGGCTCCTTTCACACTAGGGCAGTATGTGCCGGTGGCGGTATAGCTCCGCTATTTTTAGCATCGCTATACCATCGGAATAGCCGCGGAATTGCGGCAGTAATCGGTCGCTAGCGGTATTAACCCCCGCAGAGGCGATTTAGTTCGCATGTGTCCGCGCTATATACGTTTTTCATTCATTCATTCATTCAAAAATGGTTAATACCTCCGCAATGTGCCTCTGCAGAGGTGCAATTCTGGCGGTATTACTGTGGTGTCCCATTGTTTTCAATGGGAAGGAGCGGTGAAGGAGCGGTATGCACACCGCCCCTCTCACCGTTCCAAAGAAGCTGCCTGCAGGAGATTTCTCTTTTCTCCTGCCAGCGCATCGCCTCAGTGTGAACGCCCTCAGGCTTTCACATTGAGAATGTGAGAATGCTGGGACAGGAGTATTTTCAGGTGTTATTTATGCGCTATTTTTAGCGCTAAAATGCTGAAACTCCTCAGTGTGAAAGGGGCCTTAAGCTGTTCGTATGGAAGGGCAGCAGACTTTCAGGGCCATATTCAGAGAGCCGTAACTCCTGTCTAACTGGTGTTAGACTGGAGTAATTTCAAATTACGCGCGTTTTTTAGCTAGTCAGAAACCTCAAACCATGAATAGACGGCTGCGGGCTTCAATTCGACTGGATTACGCGTTTGTACGCCTCGGATCTACGCTGCTAACAAAAATTGCGGCCACTGGTGGACTTCCTGTAGTTTTCCAAGTCGGGGTATGCAAATGAGCTTTTGCCGGCGATCCCAGAAATTACGATCTTCAATCGCAATCTCTTACGGCATCTTTAGTCATCTTTTTTTTGCGTAACACTATACCAGCTTTTTGCTGCTCTAATATTAGACAGCCAAGTTAAGTATGGCCGTCGTTCCCGCGTCGAATTTCTACGTTTTTGATGTCTTTTATTATTTTTAACGTAAGTCGTCCGGGATAGGAAATGTTGTAAACGACGCTACTCAAACATCGAATGACGTACGACGTGATTTCGCGCAATGCACGGCAGGAAATTTCTGACGGAGCATGGCGCAGTTTCGATCGCCGCGGGGACGCGCCTAATTTAAAATGCTTCACGCCCCCTAATCGCGTATTTCGATTACGCGGCGAGAAATAGACTACGCCGCCGTAGCGTACGGGCAAAAATCTACCAGAATTCGATGTAGAGCCTGGTAAAATACGGCAGCATAGAGTATTTCGATTACGCAGCGCAAAATTAAGTGTATCTGAATCTGGCCCTCAGTTTCTAGCTATGGTTATATTTGCAGAGATGAATATCCATTTTTTTTGCTAGAAAATTATTTTAAACCCCCAAACATTATATTATTTTTTTTCTAACACCTAAAGAATAAAAATGGCAGTCATTGCAATACTTTTGCAATCATTTTGGGGTTTAATCCACTTTAAGCTGCTGCTGAGAAGAAGCTGGATGCATTGCTTGAAAGCAGAAAGTAGGCCACGTACACACGATCAAAATTATCTGCTGGAAACGGTCCAACGGACCGTTTCAGCAGACAAATTCGATCATATGTACGGGCGGACAGACAGGTTTTACCAGCAGACAAATTTTAAAGCATGCTTTAAAAATCTGTCTGCTGGGAACGTCCGTGCGACATGTCGCTGGTTAGTACATAACCAGTGGACATACTGTATCTGCCCGCACATGCGTCAAATGGATTCGACGCATGCGTGGAAGTATTTTACTTCCTGGTTCGGTGACGTAGCGGCGCCCAGCAGACAAATACTGATGAAAACGGTCTGTCAGACCGATTTGATCAGATTTATTTAGTCGTGTGTACGCAGCCTAAGGGTCTTGAGGAGGACCAGGAGGGCGGAGGGCCACATGAAATGGCTTGGAGGGCAGTTTTGACACTTGTGATCTAAGGTGTAATACATAATGAGCTTGTATGCTATGCATACAAGCTCATTATGCATTTGTCTTGAGGTTTTTTTTATTATTAAAAAAAAAAATTACAACCACTTTAACATAAGTTTGTGTATACAATGATTTTAACCTTATCCAACTAAAAACCATGGGCCAGATTCATGTAGCCCACCGTATCTTTAGTTTACATTTTATCTTGTTTACGCTACGCCGCAGTAAATTAGCAAGGCAAATGCTGTATTTACCAAACTAAGTTACGGCGGCGTAGCGTAAATGGGCCGGCGTAAGCCTGGGTAATTTCAAATGTGAACGAGGTGGGGCGTGTTTTATGGTAATGTGTTGTGACCCCCACGGTTTTTATGTTTTTTTTAACTGCGCATGCGCGACCGTGGACGTATCCCAGTGCGCGCTTTCCAAATTATGACGCTCCAACGCATTGTTTTCGACGTGAACGCAATTGACGTAAATCCCCATTCACGGACGAGTTACGCAAACAAACGTAAAATCTGAAAAATTTGACGCGGTCCCGACGTCCATATTTAACATAGGATGCGCCATCTTTTTGGTGGTTTATCTTTACTCGGAAAACGTCTTACGTAAACGGCGTAAATTCACTGCGTCGGCCGGGCGTACGTTCGTGAATAGGCGTATCTCGCTGATTTACATATTCTAGGCGTAAATCAGCGGGAACGCCCCTAGCGGCCAGCGTAAAATGCAGTTAAGATACGCCAGCGTAGGAGACTTTCGCTGGTCGTATCTTAACAATATTTAAGGTATCTCACTTTAAGAATACGCTTAAATATACACCGGTGCAGATTCTTAGTTACGACGGCGTATCTACTGATACGCCGTAATAATAATAATAATAATAATAATAATAATTAATAATAATGAATCTGGCCCCTTATTTAATTTTACAGTCTATGGGCCAGATCTCAGTTGAGATACGACGGTGTATCTCCAGATACACCATCGTATCTGTTTCTGCCCTGGGTATCTATGCGACTGATCTAAGAATCAGTTACGCATAGATTTTGCTTAGATCTGACTTGCGTAAGTCACTTACACTGTCGGATCTAAGTTGTAATGTTGCGCTAGGTGGGTTGTTCCCGTCGATTTCTGCATCGATTATGCAAATGAGCCTGATACGCCGATTCACGAACATATTTGAGCGCCGTCGTCGTAGTTTACATCGTTTGCGTAAGCGTAAGGTTACCCCTGCTATATGAGGGGTAACCTTGCGTAGGTCCGGCGTACACCTTGTTAGGTATGGTTGTCGGGACAGCGTGTGGTTTTTCTGTTGTTTACGTAACTTGTCGCGAAATGGGCTGTGCGTTAATTATTGTGTTGCCGTCAAAATCAATGTATTTGCGTCGTACTATGGAGCATGCGCAGTGGGTTTCGTTTACGGCCGCGCTTGCGCAGTTCGTTCGGGTGGGGGGCCACGCTTAATTTAACAGCATGCCCCCCTCCTTCCTACTTTGAATTACGCGGCCTCACGCCAGCCCATTTACGCTATGCCGCCACAAATTACGGAGCAAGTGCTTGAGAATACAGCACTTGCCCGTAAAAAGTGTGGAGGCGTAGCGTAAATGGGATACGCTACGCAGAAGAAACGCATTTCTATGAGAAATCTGGCCCAATGTGTGTGCCTACAAAGTCAATTTTTCTAGTTTCAATTTTCTTCATCTAAACAGAAGATTTAATAGATAAAAGATGAAAACATGACTGAATTTCCGCTTTAATGTCTTCACCAGTCTCAATTTTTTTTCTAAATTGATCGGGAGTTATCTTTATTATTGTCACTGGTAGCCTTGACCTTTTCACCATAAATCCTGAAATCCAGAACACATAACTGACATCCAGAGAGTGGCACTTAGACATTATGGGCCAGATTACGTATTCCAGAGCATCTTTGCTCTGGAGTAACGCTTCTGATTTGCGTTGCGCTGCCGAATTTTTAGGAGCAAGTGCTGTCATTCACGAAGCACTTGCTCCTAAAGTTGGGGCAGCGCATCGCAAATGAGCCGGCGGAATTCAAATGTCGCGGGTACGGGGCGTGTAGTATGCTAACTACGCGGATCCCGCCGCCGACGTACTGCGCATGCGTCGAGTGTCAAAACATGCCCGTGCGCATGCTCCAAAATCTGTGAATGAACGTCAATGACGTCACATTCCCATTCATGACCGTTTAACGCAAGCGACGTTTTTTTTTTTTTTTCCCGACGCGATGACGACGCCTATACTAACATAGGATACTCCAACCCCATGTAGGTATATCTATGCGGCGTATCCCGTCCGGAAACGTCGTAACGTCACATGCGTCGCGCCGGATTTCGATCGTGAATTTCCGATTTCCGCTCATTAACATATTTTTTGAGCGTAAAACGGCGAGGGAACGCCCCCGGCGCCATTTTTAAGTTGAAGTAACGATGCGATGGCGAAACTCAGTTACGCTCATCGCATCGGGAACTTCAACCCGGCGTTTCTTGTTTTCTGGTTACAGAAAACAGAAACGCCGGCTCAAAGCCACTGTTACGCTGGCGGATCACTCGATCCGCCAGCGTAACCTTTCATGAATCTGGCCCTATAAGAGTTATTACTTTTCCAGCAAAGGGAATAAAACCCGTCTTTACAAGAAGTGCTCCACAGACCCAACCGGTCGTTCTCAGATGTGTATTACCCTTGGAAAATAATATCACAATTGACAGATACTTCCTCCCTACAAGCAGCAATTTGCAGCATACATTCCATTATCTGATCGCTTACACGTACGGCCTAAATGGATTTTTCAAAGACCCAGTGGTCAGTTTACAGTATGAGAAAGCTACTCATCTAGCAATATTTCCGATACCTGCATATTTCTTTGTATGAAAAAGGTTCTAGAAATATAGAGGGAGGTTTTCTCCTGCTTCAATAAATGTTTATTGGATATAAATTGAGATGCAAAGAACAGCAACGAGGAATAAGGATTTATTAACTGGTTTTATTATTATTACTTTAATATGAGCTTCCTAGGAGTTGCAGTTATTTCTCTGGAAAGTTGCCATACTAATACAATTTGCTATACTTACATGAAATGTGGCAGTAATGTATGGATCTTAAAGGGAATCAATAGCGGTTTCATACATACTTTTTAA
This sequence comes from Rana kukunoris, assembly GCA_029574335.1. Classification (NCBI taxonomy): domain Eukaryota; kingdom Metazoa; phylum Chordata; class Amphibia; order Anura; family Ranidae; genus Rana; species Rana kukunoris. The sequence continues at coordinate 3,805 of JAJQKJ010001297.1, read as the reverse complement.
AATGTATTTTGTCAGGACTAAAACAATACATTGAAACATACTGTACATAGTTATGAAAGACAAGTATGACCTCCCTAACTCATATTTCTTCAGCAACTCCCCATGATGAGCGGCAAGGATGTGGATTCCCTTCCACTGGTGCTGGGTCTCAGCGATAGTTTAAAAAAAAATATTAGATAAGCACCTGAATAACCACAACATACAGGGATATACAATGTAATGTGATAGATTTATCAAAAATTTCTATTTAAAATGTTTTCTCTTTTTATACTCTTTTAATCTCTTTTGTATTCTTTTGATTTGTTTTTTATACACAATACATATATATGCATGTGTGAAAAATATGTATTGCAATAAGTTTTAATTTTCCTTGATGACTTATATATCAGATATGTTTAAACACTTAAGCCCGAGCCTGTTTTTCAGATTCGGTGTGTTTACGAGACTAAAACTTTTTTTTTGCTATAAAATTACTTAAAACCCCCAAACATTATATATATATTTTATAATATAATTTTTATATTATAATTTATAAATTTATATTATAATTTTTATAAAACCTAGAGAATAACATGGCCGTCATTGCAATACTTTTTGTCACACCGTATTTGCGCAGCGGTGTTACAAGCGCACTTTTTTATGGAAAAAAATCACTTTTTTTTAAACTTGAGATCCGAGCCTGTTTTCAGATTCGTGTTTACGAGACTAAAACAGTTTTTTTTTGCTAGAAAATTACTTAAAACCCCAAACATTAGATATTTTTTTTTTCTACACCCTAGAGAATAAAATGGCAGTATCATTGCAATACTTTTTGTCACACCGTATTTGCGCAGCGGTCCTTACAAGCGCACTTTTTTTGGAAAAAAATCACTTTTTTTAAATTAAAAAATAAGACAACAATAAATGGCCCAATTTTTTTACATATTGTAAAAGATGATGTTACGCCGAGTAAATGATACCCAACATGTCACGCTTAAAAATTGCGCCGCTCGTGGCATGGCGTCAAACTTTTACCCTTAAAAATCTCGATAGGCGACGTTTAAAACATTCCTATAGGTTGCATTTTTTGAGTTACAGAGGAGGTCTCGGGTAGAATTATTGCTCTCGCTCTAACGATCGCAGCGATACCTCACTTGTGTGGTTTGAACACGTTTTCATATGTGGGCGCTACTCGCGTATGAGTTCGCTTCTGCGCGCAAGCTCGTCAGGACGGGGCGCTTTAAAAAAAAAATTGTTTCGGATTTATTTTTATTTATTTTACAATAAATAACACTGAACATAAAAAAAATTAAAAAAAGATCACTTTTTATTACTATTACAAGGAATGTAAACATCCTTGTAATAGAAAAAAGATGACAGATCCTCTTAAATATGAGATCTGGGGTCAAAAAGACCTCAGATCTCATATTTAGGCTTAAATAAAAAAAAGAGAGAAATTTTACCTTTTGAAAAAAGGTAAACAAAAAAATTGTCTCTTTAAGACGCTGGCCGGGACTGACGTTTTGACGTCACTTCCGCCCAGCAAAGCTATGGAGACGGGTGGGTGCCATGTTGGCCTCACTCGCATCCCCACACAGCAGCCGAGCGGGAGAGGAGAGCGGGAGAGCGGCGGGAGTGGGGGCCTCTCCCACCACCAATAACGGCGATTCGCAGCGAATCGCCGCGGAGACCACCGTTATCGTTGACAGGGACGCCCACTGAAGAGATGGATATCTCGGTTGTGGCAGCAGCTGCTGCCGTTACCGAGATATCCATCTTTAAAGTACGACGTATAACGACGGTGGGCGGTTGGTAAGTAGTTTATGACTCAGCATGGGAAGGGACAACAAGAGTTGTTCGGTTGCCACTGTCTGTCCCCATGCTCCAGATGTGTTCAACCTCTTCCCCCCCCCCCACTGCATTCCTAAATGGCTTCAATTTCAAACCTTCCCCCTTGCCTCTTGCCTTATCGATGACTGAAGGACTGATTGAATCTTATAACCAGAGACCTGTTTATACTAAGATATGGACTTTCATCCTTTGCTCCTCCCTGCTCCTCTCACATAGCCCCCTCCACCGTCTGTAATCAAATGGCCCCTGAAGGAGATTTGGAATGTGCCATGTGCGTAGTACAGACGTCACAGGTGGGGGGGTTTCGTGGGTAAATGGGTGTGGCTATATAAATGTGAACCAATCAAATGTATGTATTTGAAATTTCATGTTGGTAATAAAGAGCTGTGAAGCTCCACCCCTGGCTCTTTTTGGCACGGGACTTTCAAGAGAGAAGTGGTCTGTCATTTTCTTTCATTAATTAGGCCTCAGCAGGCAGACTAGAAATAATCTAGAGTTGGCCTAGAGATTTCCATAACAGTAATACTGACTTATAATCACACACATAGGTTCGACTTGTGTCTTTTTTCAACTCACCTGCTCCATGATAGGCAGAACACTCAGTTTCCCAGCAGAGCCTGTGTTCGGTGTTCCACCTATGACCAGAGATCCTCTCCTCCGAGGATGACTGAACAGCCTAACCACTGAATCTATTCTAAGGAATCAGACATATTGCGCCTTCCAGCCAAATGTACTTACAGGTCTGAGGAGCCTTCAACCTAAGTGGCGTGTGGACCTATGTGCAGGGCAGTGGCGCTGCGTCCATAAAGGGCGCAGGAGCACCGGTCCCTCTCTCCTTCACCTTTCTATCACCAATAGATTCATGCATTGCATAGGCAGTGGCTCTAATAGGCTTCCAAATGGTAACACAGCAGGCGCATGCTGTGTGTTCGCTGTTTGCACAATGTTGTGTTACGGAAGCGAATATATCGCTTCTCTAACATGACCCGCCTCTCAGCCAATTAGGATGCTCGGTCTGGTTACTCTGTCACATGATTGGCTGAAGCAACAGGCGCTGTGATTGGATGCCTATCAGGCGTCCAGTCAAAGCAGAGGCCAGGAAGAGGAAGGAGAAGACATGAGGACTCGGAGCGTGGAGGACAGCACCAAGACAGGTAAGTGGGGGACGGGGGGGCACAGTAGCAGCAATTGATGGGGCACAGCAAATTGATGGCACACTGGCAGCAATTGAAGGGTATAGTAGCTGCGTTTGATGGCACAGTGGTGGCAATTTATGGGTACAGTGGCTGCGTTTGATGGGCACAGTGGCTGCATTTGATGGGGGTTTTTTTTCAGTTTGTTTGTGCCCCCCAAATTTTTTTTAGCACCAGCTGCCACTAGTGCATGGCGATATTGTTGTGCCAGGTCTACCATGCCGAGCTGCATCAGATTTTGCACTCTCCAGTTTTAGTAAATCAACCACTTAGAAAACTGGAGATATACCCTGGGACACGTGTCTGACCCCTGGACAGCCATCCGATACTACTTATAAAGAGGCTCAAATTTTGATGTCCTACACGGAAACCAGTATAGTGGCGACCTAGTGCATATTGATGGTATCTTGTCCTGTCATTTGAAAGAAGGTTGTTGTCCCAGTTGGCTGCAGGGTCACTCATTATCGTACGATTATGTGTAACTACACTTGTGACGCCAACCCAAGTTTGAAAGACGTTTGTCTTGATCTACACAGTCACTATAAGATTCTTATAAATTTTTGAGGATTTTCTGAGCAAGTCCCTTGCGGTTTTTGATATACCGCCTGCTATATGTGCCCTTGGATGTCCATCGTGAGACCATCTGTTATATAACCAATTGTTCTCTGTTACATACTTTTCCACAAAATCCTTGTCATCGTCCTGAAGAAGCCCCCAGGCGAAACGTGCGTCGGCGACTTCTAAGGATTTTGTACACAGTGGCATTTCCTGTATCTGTATTT
>JAJQKJ010001103.1:0-35988 GCA_029574335.1 Rana kukunoris | reverse complement strand
CCACTTGCCACATATTCCCTTTCACCCCCTCCCCCACACATGCTACACACCTGATATTAAAAAAAAAATTACCTGGCACCAGGGCTCCGGACTTGAGTCAAAGCCGGGCAGGCCCTCCACTTCATGCCGATGAAAGGTCAGGGCCACCGCACGCTCCTCCGCTGTCAGCCTAACACGGCATGGTGGGCCCCCTCCTGTGCCCCTGGCATGGGCAAGCATTTTGGCCATCTTCTGTTTGACCAGACGCCGGAGGTCATTATCTTTTTATCAATGCCAGACGGGTCCGTGTCTCCCCTCCCGCTGAATTGACCTGCTCAGTGATGAGGTCCAAAATCTCCCTCCTCCTGGCCGGGGGGGTGGTGTTGGCACTGTCCGGGGCCGTGGAGGAAACGCCCTAATCGCTAATGGCCCGGGCAAGAATTATTTTTTCCCCCAAAGTAAAATTTAGTTTTCGCTTTCTTCTGTCATACTGGAAAAAAAAAACACTCCCAGTCATCAAAAATCAGTCACAATAACAAGCAAACTACCAAATCAAGCAAAACGCACACAAAGAGAAAACTAACACCCAAAAAATCACACAAGCACTCAGCAAAAAACAGTCACAAAAACAAACAGCAAAAATTAAGCAAGAAAAAAATAACGAACAGAAATTATCAAACAAACAGTCTCTCAAAACACTTATTAAAAAACACTTTCAAGATCTAGAAAAGGGGGCGAAAGGGGCGAAGGATAGTGGCTGAAGTTAGACCTAGGGCTGCCCATTCAATGTTTTGGGAGGGACTATCCTCGGTACTGGTGAGAATTCATAGAAACATAAATGGTATAAAAAGAATTTATTGATATATAAAAATTGCAAAACAATTAATTGTACAATTCAATGATTGGTCAACGTCGACTAGTTTTGCGGGCTTGCCGCTTCGTCAGGACAGCCAAATCTACAGAATAATGCAATAAGAATATGTAATAAATACCAGCGATACAATATACAAAGGTAAAAAACATTGATAAAAAAGCTCACGATTGAATCGATTACTTCATATACTTACATTTTGTCGACTTTCAAAGATCTACTAAAAACACTTGATCACACAGTACACTAATCTGACAAATACAAAACACAACGCAACGAACAACGGGACAAAAGCACTTGGTTAATGGGAAGGGACAAAGGGATGTACTTTTGCAATGGAAGTGCGTTTGTGTTGTCTATTTATGCTGTCTGCGTAGTCCTTAGTCCATTTCCAATTTCACTGATTGCGCGTTCCCGAGTTGTGAGCATGCGCACAGCGGAGCTGACCATGGTCTCCTTCAAGCGCGCTATGCGCGAGCCGGCCGGCCCTTTATTTGCATGGGGTCACGGCTCATTTCAATGTAACCACGCCCACGTCCTTCCAATTTGTATTACTCCGCCTTACGCCTCTGAAATAACGTTAGCATGCGCAATTTTCTGCGCAAAAGCTACGAGAATAGGGTGATTACGCGGCTACATTGCGCAAGTCTAACGTAAAGGCGGTAGCGCTACGCCGGTCCAATAATGCGCAGATGTACCTGAAATCTGGCCCAGAGTGTTTTATTTCACATACAAAAATCTAGAAATATTGTATAGATTTGATGCACAGTATGTAAGCAAGTTACTGGGTTGCAAATTGCAATTTCTGAGAGAAAAAGAGATAGACCAATCAGGTTTTAATCTAGAAATTATATATCAAATCATATAACAAAGAAATCAAAATTAGAGTGTATTATTCACAGAAATAAGGCAGAGAAATTGTACAGTCGATGCACAGTATGTGAGCATATTTACTAGGTCACAAAAAAAAAGATAATTTATGCATCACAGAAGATTTTGTCATATAAATATATATCGTAAGTGAAAAATTTCTGGAAAGGCTTAAAAAAAAAAACATGCTGTGCTGTGTGAAACAGGCGGCTTTCTTTGTAAACATCAATATTCCATTTTTGGAATATGCAAAGACCTTAACAGAGCTAATGGTCTGAGCAATGTTTGAGAAAGTTTGTGTTTACCAAGTCAAAGTGGTGAATTTCTGTTTTGAATTATTGTCTTCAAAGAACTTAACCTAGCTATAACATCAGTAATATTGGCTCAGTCATAGGTCTTTAAAGTGGAGTTCCACCCATTTTTATGTTTGTCTGTGCTGCATCCCCTAATCTCATAGTGTTCAGAATGAACATTTTTTATTTATTTTGTTGCTTTTAAATACCTTTATTTTGTAGTCCTTCATTACTTCCTCCTCCTTATTAGCCTAGGCTATTAAGTCACAAGGCTATTTGCAAGGGTTTCTGGGATAGGCATCATGTTTCCCAGTAGTCCTTGCAAACTAAATGAAACCTGACTGAAACCTATTACATTGCTTGTGCAGCACTGAGCATGTGCGAGATATACAAAGCTGAAAACCAGGAAGTCATACAGTCTGGCTTCATGATGCCACACTTAAGATGGCCACGGTCTATTTCTAGATTATAAACGCTTATAAATGCTGTAACAACCTAACAAAACGGACCTTAGTTTACAGACCAACTTTACTAGAATACATTAAGCTTGTGTATTACAGGGGGTATTTATATTTAAAAAGTGAAATTGTGGGTGGAACTCCCCTTTAACCACTTGGTTATGGGCACATAAACCCCCTTCGTTCCCAGGCGAAATTTCAGCTTCCGGCACTGCGTCGCTTTAACTGACATTTGCGCGGTTGTGCGACGTGGCTCCCAAACAAAATTGACGTCCTTTTTTCCCACAAATAGAGCTTTATTTTGGTGGTATTTGATCACCTCTGCGGTTTTTATTTTTTGCGCTATAAACAAAAAAGAGCGACAATTAAAAAAATATATATATTTTTTACTTGTTGCTATAATAAATATCCAATTTTTTTTTAAAAAACATTTTTTTTTCCACAGTTAAGGCCGATACGTATTTTTTGACGTATTTATGGAAAAAAAATCGCAATAAGCGACTGGTTTGCGCAAAAGTTATAGCGCCTACAAAATGGGGAACAGAATTATGATTTTTTTATTATTATTTCTTTTACTAGTAATGGCGGCGATCTGCAATTTTTATTGCGACTGCGATATTGCGGCGGACATATCGGACACTTTTGACACAAATTTGGTACCATTTACATTTATACAGCGATCAGTTATATAAAAATGCACTAATTACTGTATAAATGTGACTGGCAGGGAAGGGGTTAACACTAGGGGGTGAGGAAGGGGTTAAATGTATTGCCTGGGTGTGTTCTAACTGTGTGGGGGGAGGGGGGTGACTGGGGGAGGTGACCGATGCTGTGTCCCTATGTACAAGGGACACAGATCGGTCTCCTCTCCGCTGACAGCACGCGGAGCCCTGTGTTTACACACAGAGCTCCACGTCCTTGCTGTCATCTGTTCATTTTCCCACCGATCGCATGTACCCGACGGACATCGCGGCCGCCAGGTACATGCATCGGATCCCCAGCGATGCGGCGGGACAGTGTTTACCCACCGCGCGCCACCCAGTGGCCGCGGGGTAATGCACAAAAATCACGTCCAAAGACGTCTAGTTGGCGCCTCAGGTCCGCGCTGTTGACCTGAGCGCGGGTCTGAAGTGATTAAGGTGTGAGAATAAGATAGCCAACATGGATTTATGACAGACATACAGTCATGTGAAAAAGCAAACATACCACCTGGAAATGGTTGACTTTTTCAACATATTTGGACAGGCAAACATTTGATATTGATTTAAACGGTGTCTAGAGGTAAAGAGAATATATTTGAATAAAATTAGCATTTTCAATTACTGTATCTATCGGCGTATAACACGCACAAGCATATAACACACAACCCTAACTTTAAGAGGGGAGTTTCAGAAAAAAAAACTTTCCACAGCCCCCTGTGGAAACACATAGGCACAGTTTACCCTCTATATTCAGGGTAAAAAAGTGAGTGTTATACACCAATAAATACAGTATTTACAGTGCCTTGAAAAGATACAATATATATCTCATGGTTTTGTAATGGATACATACGTGGATTTAATGTTGATATTTTACTTTTTCTGCAAGTTTAACTTAAAAAAATACCAAGAGTATGCAACCTTAACCTTATAATGCACAAATACCTGTTTGCTTTCTATTTGAACCACTTGCTGATCACCCTATCGCACTCTAAGGCCACGTACACCTTTTAGACATGTCCGATGAAACAGGTCCGACGGACCGTTTTCATCGGACATGTCTGAAGGGATCTTTTGGTCTGATGTGGAGTGTACACACCATCGGACCAAAATCCCCTCAGACCATTTGAACGCGGTGAAGTGGGAGAAGACAACGACGTGCTGGAAAAAGGAAGTTCAATGCTTTCTAGGACGCATGCGTCGATCAATTCAAAGCATGTGCGGGATTTCGGTCCGATGAATGTTGTCCGACGGACAGTCTGACGGACAGGTTTCCAGCGGACAAGTTTCTAAGCATGTTAGAAACTTTTGTCTGGAAAACTGTCCGCTAGGCCGTACACACGATCGAACATGTCCGCTGAAACTGGTCTGCGGACCAGTTTCAGCGGACATGTTCGATCGTGTGTACGCGGCCTTACTGCTACTGGGTGGCAGCTGTGCTCTGTATTACCTACTTATACGTGATCCCACACTTTCCCTGCAGGGGGTGCGCACGGGGCGTTGGCGCACTTGATGTCAACCGGCACGCACCGATCTTTGGGCAAAGACTCAGAATAGAGCCCTGTCTATGTAAACAAGGCAGAGTTACATTCTGACAGGAAGAGGGATGGATTTTGTGTTCCCGAAAAGCAGGGACTCAAATCCATCTCTTCCCCTAGTAAAAACAGCACACATAGTAAACACAAACACTGGCTAGGCCCACAGTTAACCCTTTGATCACCCTAGATGTTTAACCGCAGCCCAGTACAGTGACCGTGCATATTTTTTAGACAAAAAAGAGTCAAAAGTGGCAGTTAGTGTCTAATTATCACAGCCCTGCTCTAAGTCGCTAATCTCCTTCATTACTAATATAAAGAATATATATATATAAATTACAGTATATATATATACCCCAAAGTTTGTAGATGCTATAACGTTTGCTTAAACGAATCAATATACACTTATTGGGATTTTTTTTTTTTTTTTTTTACTAAAAACATGTAGCAGCAAACATATTGGCCTAGATTTGTGAAGAAACTAGATATTTTCATTTTTTTATTGGATATGTTTTATAGCAGAAAGATTTTTTTTTTCAAAATTGTTGGTCTTCTTTTTTTTTTTATAGCGCGCAAAAAAAAAAAAAAAACACCCAGTGGTGATCAAATACCACCAAAAAAAAGATCTGTTTCTTGATAAAAGGTGACATGTTTTTGGATACAACATTACATGACCGCGCAATTGTCAGTTAAAATAATGTCTCCGGAGGTAAAGTGGTTAATATGCAGCAATATATACATACAGTGCCTTGCAACAGTATTCAACCCCTTCACATTTTTCATGTTTTGTTGCCTCACAACCTGGAATTAACATTGATTGTTTGAGGATTTGCATAATTTAATTTACAGAACAGAATTTTTATTGTGAAGCAAACAACAAATAGGACAAACTATCATAAAAAGTAAATTTGCATAACTATTAACCCCCCTAAAGTCAATACTTTTTAGAGTCATCTTTTGTGGCTATCACAGCTCCAAGTTGCTTTGGACAAGTCTCTGTGAATTTTATCCAATTCCTCCTTGCAAAACTGCTCCAGCTCCTTCAAGTTAGATGGTTTTTATTTCTGAAAAATTGTTTTATGTATATATTTTTCTAATTTTACTTCCCCAACTTAGACTGTTTTGTTCTGATCCATCAAATATAATTCAGATTAAAAACATTGAACTAAAGGCTATAATGTAGCAAAATTTGTAAAAAGCCCAGGGGGAATATTTTTGCAAGGCACTATATATATATATATATATATTTATATATATATATGTGTGTGTGTGTGAAGCGCTACCCCCGCAGGAGCAGCTGATTAGTTTTGGGTCTACTCTCTAATCTATTAACCCCTTTAAGTAGCTCAAACCCTCCCTTGGCACACCAAGCAATTGCAAATATATTGTGAGTCCCACGTTAACTAGGACCACAATAACACACACATGAATATATATTTATTTATATAGTGACATGCAATATTGTTTTTACCTTTCTTTGACTGCAGTCCTCAGGAGCAAACACACCTCACACAAGCGATATAGTAAACCAAGAGTAAGTTTACTTGGCATATAATAAAAGGGAATAACAGATCAACAATAGATTACAAAATACATATACAGATACAGCTGACTCTACAAGGGCCCTTTGCAACAGTCAATAAAAACAAACTGAAATGTTAAAGTTATGAAATCTACAAGTGACTATAATGAATCTATGCTCGCGAGCTCCCCTAGTGGGCAGTCCATTTAAATGCAATTACTCGCACTCTCAATCAGGCCTATCCTGGATAACTTCAGAATGTTGAAGAGTAATGAAGTCTATTATAAGTTTGTTGGTGCACTTTAATGTATTTGTAATCCAAAGGGTTATTTAGGCTCAGTCTAGGAGTATGATCAATAAAAGCGCTGTGGACCGATCCTCAAGTCGGTATCAGTCAACTTAACTAGCGTGACTTTCAGATGTTTAGTCTCTTGGTCAGATCAGTAGGCAGCACGCCGTTCTGGTATGTGAATCACTACAAGTCACAAGGCTAGGGTATTATTGAAGTCAAACCTGTTAATTTTCTAATTGAGTGTCACAGCATCACTCTCCCTGTCCAACTTTCATACATTAGCAAATTTTCACATCAGGGCCCCCCCTGGGTCCTTCACATTAGTAATGTCCTTCTCATCAGAGTATCCCCTTTCATGTCAGAAGTCCCTTAACATAAAAGCCCCACCTTTACATCAGGAGTTCCCCTTTACATCAAAGATTTTCAAAGTCCCCCTGCATCAAAGTCCTCTGTCCTCCGAGGCCCCTCACATTAGGGTCTACAGATACCCATTCACAGCAGGGTCATCAGAGCTTCCTTACATCAGTGTCCTCTTACATCAGGGTTCTCAGAGCCCCCTTACAGCAGTGTCCTCACTGTCTCCTCACTTCAGAGTCCTCAGAGCACACCATACCAGAGTCAACAGAGCCCCCTCACATCAGTGTTCTTAGAGCCCCCTCACATCACCATCTTTGGAGCTCTCCTCACTAGTGTTGAGCAGAATACGCCATATTCGATTTCGCGATATTGCACAAATATATAGAAGAATATTCGCGATGATTCGCTAATATCGAATATTCATGATATTTTATCCAAAAAAAAATCCTATTGCGCGATTATCTTCTCCGCCCTTCTTTTGCATCAGAGCCAATCAGAATAACTCGAATATTCGGCAAAAGGAATATCGCGCAATATTCCTTTTGCCGAATATTCGAGTTATTCTGATTGGCTCTGATGCAAAAGAAGGGCGGAGAAGATAATCGTGCAATATTCCGTTTGCCGAATATTCAAGTAATTCTGATTGGCTCTGATGCAAAAGAAGGGCGCATCAGAGCCAATCAGAATAACTCGAATATTCGGCAAAAGGAATATTGCGCGATTATCTTCTCCGCCCTTCTTTTGCATCAGAGCCAATCAGAATAACTTGAATATTCGGCAAAAGGAATATCGCGCAATTTTCCTTTTGCCGAATATTCGAGTTATTCTGATTGGCTCTGATGCAAAAGAAGGGCCGAGTAGCTGATGCGATTCTTTTATGTTGCCGAAAATTCGCAATGCCAAATTTCGGCAACATAAAAGAATCGCATCAGCTACTCGGCCCAGGGTCTCTCTCTAATCATACCAGCAATGCTTTTAGACGTCGATGGAGATCACTAGGATGTGATCTGTTTTACAAATACATTTGAAAAAATACGAATTCTGCCCTCTTCTGAACTCTGGGCAGTGTTCTGGATGCTGCCCACCCTGCATCAGCATTGTGTATATCCATGGTATGGATGGGTTAGCCCACTTGCACCATGGAAACACATGAATTTGAGTCACCACATTGCTGTCATCTACTGCTGTGAGCTGATTCCTCTTTTCTTTACTAAACCTGCCATTGAACCCAGATTGCTGAACTGGATTAACACTTTACCTTCTGTTTAACTGACCCTTTGCTTCAACAGCATTTACCTTTGCTTAGCCAACTTTAAGGGGCACTTCTACTAAGTTCAACCCTTCTTGATGGAACTTCCCTATTGACTCCTAGCCACATGGTACTGGTATTAATTGTACTGTATTGTTGTTGCCTTGACTCCTTGTGTGTTAACCTTGAATCTTAGAACTGCTGTATTACCATTCCAGTTTTGCGACTCATTACAATTAGTTATTGCTGCCCCACAGGCCTACTTGGGAAATAGTCACATCCGAACACTGTCTTTGAACTTAGTTAAATACATTGCTGCCATCTACTGCTGTGAGCTGGCGCCTATTTTCTACACTAAAGCTGCCATTGAACCCAGATTGCTGAACTGGATTAACACTTTATCTTCTGCTTAACCGACCCTTTGCTTCAACAGCGTTTACCTTTGCTTAGCCAACTTAAAGGGGCACGTATAGTGACTAAGTTAAACCCTTCTTCATGGAACTTCCCCATTGACCTCCTATCTTAAATGTAACTTCCCCTTTGACCCCATATCTTAAAGGAACATCATCATGTTTTGCACACCAATGTAAAGGGAGTCAGCTTAGCTGTCAAAAGCTAAATCCATGAGCTAGTCAGCTCCATGGGTCTATCTGGTAGCAGCACTTGTGTGCAGGAGATTTGCAAATAATTAGCTTAGACTCTACAACTGAGAGCTCCTAAATGAACTAGCCTGTTGTCTAATTAAAAGCCATCTGAAGTCACTTGGAGCCGTATCTCTCAGTCAGAGAGCTATTGTTTATGCTCTTGGTGCTGCACTACATATTTAGTCTCATTTTACTGGTACTGGCGTTAATAATATTAATTGCAATGTACAGGCATACCCGCTTTAAGTACACTCACTTTACATACACTCGCGAGTAAGGACATACCCACGAGTGTATGTAAAGTGCCTTACAAGTACTGTAAAAGGAGCTGAAGCTCCGAGAGCATAGCCTGCCCTGTTCTAGTCTGCCCTTGACACCTCAACTACAGCCCCTGAGGCCTTAACAACAGCTCCTGACACCCCCACTACAGCCCCTGACCCCCCACTCCACCTTAGAATTGAAAAAATGTATTGTTTTGTTTTACTTTAAATACATTTTCGTTTTACATACATGCTCTGGTCCCATTGTGTTCTTAAAAGTGGGGTATGCCTGTATTGTTATTGCCTTGACTCCTTATGTGTTAGCCTTGAATCTTAAAACTGCTGAATTGACCTACCATTCTAGTTTTGACAATATAGCCTGTTTACTTTACCACAATCAGTTGTGTGCCCTACTTGTGCAACTGTCGGGAGGCCCATGGCAAGAGTATTCTTCTGGTATCAGCAAGTTTTACCTAGGGCCAAGGGAAAGAGCATAGGACCCAACACTGCTAGAAGCTTGTGCGGGGGTAGCGCTACAGTATATTTAAAATTTATCAACCCTGATGTACTGACTGCCTAGCTCATTTCTTGAGACCTAAAATGCCAGGACAGTGAAAACACACCCAAAATGACCCATCATTGGAAAGTAGACATACCAGGGTATTTAGTAGAAGGCACAGTGTGTTTTTTGAAGTTGTACAGTGAGAGAAAAATCGTTTTTGATCCCCTGCTGATTTTGTACGTTTGCCCACTGACAAAGAAATGATCAGTCTATCATTTTAATGCTAGGTTTATATAAACAGTGTGAGGCAGAATAACAACAAAAATATCCAGAAAAACACATTTAAAAAAAGTTATAAATTGATTTGCATTTTAATGAGAGAAACAAGTATTTGATCCCCTTTTAATAAGCAAGATTTCTGGCTCCCATGTGTCTTCTATACAGGTAACAAGCTGAGATTAGGAGCACTCTCTTAGGTGCCTGTGCACACTTGTGCAATGTGGGAATTCTGCAAATTCACTGTGGGTTCCCACATGGCACAGGACTCACAAGGCCATATGCGAACTGCTGGGAGCACCAATATCCCCCAATTTCAGCTTGCATATCGCACTGCGAACTGACAGTTCGGACATGAATCGGATTGCATGGGTGTGAACACCTATGCAATCCAATTCTGGTGCGCACCAAAAAAAGGGTCCTCTGACAGTTTGGGCCAAATGCGATGCAAATCCAGCCATACTATCTGTATGGCTGAAATCGCATTGCACGGATATCAAATGCGATCTTGCAGAGCCAGCACTCAAGGGAGTGCTCCTAATCTCAGCTTGTTACCTTTATAAAAGACACCTGTTGACAGAAGCAATCAATCAGATTCCCATCTCTTCACCATGGCCAAGACCTAAGAGCTGACCAAGGATGTCAGGAACAAGATTGTGGACCTACATAAGGCTGGAATGAGCTACAAGACCATTGCCAAGCAGCTTGGTGGGAATATTCACAAATGGAAGAAACACAAAATAATCTCCCTCAGTCTGGTGCTCCATGCAAGATCTCACCTCATGTAGTTTTAATGATCATTAAAATGATGAGGAATCAGTCTAGAACGACACGGGAGAATTGTGTCAATCTCAGGGCAGCTGGTACCATAGTCACCAAGAAAACAATTGGTAACACACTATGCCGTGAAGTACTGAAACCCTGCGAGGTCACCGTGTTTAAAGGGGTGGTTCCCCTAAAAAGAAACTTTTAACATTGCCTGTCTCTTCTTAACAACATGTAGAATCGGCTGGTAGTTTAAAAAAAAAACACCCGTACATACCATTTTCGGCATGTAGTCTCACCGCCGCTTCCGGGTCTGGCAGCCGGGGACAGGCATCCGATCGACGCATACAGCGCGTCACGAGATGCCGAAAGAAGCCGAACGTTGGTGCGGCTCTATACGGCGCATGCGCACCAACGTTCGGCTTCTTTCGGCATCTCGTGACGCGCTGTATGCGTCAATTGGATGCCTGTCAATGAAGTAGGCATGCCCATCCCCGGCCGCCAGACCCGGAAGCGGCGGTGAGACTACATGCCGAAAATGGTATGTACGGATGTTTTTTTTTTAAACTACCAGCCGATTCTACATGTTGTTAAGAAGAGACAGGCAATGTTAAAAGTTTCTTTTTAGGGGAACCTCCCCTTTAAGAAAGCATATGTACAGGCACATCTAAAGTTTGCTAATTAACATCTGAATGATTCAGAGGAGAACTGGGTAAAAGTGTTGTGGTCAGATGAGACCAAAGCTATTTGGCATCAATTCAATTTGATGACCCCAAGAACACCATCCCCATCGTAAAACATGGAGATGGAAACATTATGCTTTGGGGGTATTTTTCTGCTAAGGGTATAGGACAACTTCACTGCATCAAAGGGATGATGGACAGGCCATGTACCGTCAAATCTTTGGTGAGAACCTCCTTCCCTCAGCCATGGCATTGAAAATAGGTCGTGGATGGGTATTCCAGCATGACAATGACGCAAAACACACAGACAAGGCAACAAAGGAGTGGCTCAAAAAGAAGCACATTAAAGCGGAGTTCCACCCAGGAAAACCACTTTTGCCCATCTTCTTTAAAAAATAAAAAAAAAAAAAAACCTGAAAAATAAAAATACTCACCCGAAATACCTGTTGCTATGCGAAAGTCCGTAATCTGCCTCACCTGCACCGCGGTCCGATTTCTTCTTCTCCTTCTCCTAATGAATGGGGCGGGCTGCTTTCTGGGAACTGTGTGTGTTCTCAGAGAGCAGCGCGCCCATTCACAAGCCAGCGTGAGACTCACGCAGGCGCAGTAGGAAATGGGCAGTGAAGCCGTACGGCTTCACTGCCTGTTTCCCATAGTGTGGATGGCGGCGCGGGACCCGGAGCGATTGTGGGACCGGCATCGGGGGCCCATCAGTGCGGGCAAGTAGGACAAGGTAAGTGTCCTTATACACTGTTCGTAGCTGCCGACTTTAAAAAAAAAAATAAAAATTGCGGCTGGAGCTCCGCTTTAAGGACCTAGAGTGCCCTAGCCAGTCTCCAGAGTTACCAAACGTCAGTCTCAAAACTTTAATGAATGAGAGGATCTGCAAAGGATCTGCAAAGAGTAGTTGGACAAAATCCCTCCTGACATATGTACAAACTTGGTAGGCCAACTACAAGAAACCTCTGACCTCTGTGATTGCCAACAAGGGTTTTGCTACCAAGTCATGTTTTGCAAAGGGGTCAGATACTTATTTCACTTTTTAAAATGCAAATCAATTTATAACTTTTTAGAAATGTGTTTTTCTAGATTTTTTGTTGTTATTATTCTGTCTCTCACTGTTAAAATAAACGTAACATTAAAATTATAGACTGATCAGTTTTTTTTTGGCAGTGGGCAAATGTTCAAAATCAGCAGGGGTTCAAATACTTTTTTCCCTTTACTATATTTGTTTTTGTCACAATTTTTTGGCAAATGAAAAAATTAAATACAATTTTATTTTATTACGTTAAGTTGTCATTTTAAGTTATTTCTTACAAACTGCATGAGCATACTTACAATTAAAAGCCAAACACCCTTCTGCTGCTCCTGATCTGATTTCCTGACCACCTATTAAACTTATTAAAACCCTGAAGTGCCAGGACAGAAGATTCACCCACAACTAGAGATGTAAAATTTCTGGACATTTTGAAGTCATAGGAAAAAAAATAAAAAAAAATATATGTTTGGCATAGTTTTACAAATTGAACACCATTTTGTTACACTGTGAATGTGGAATTCGGTGTATATTCATATAAAAGTATTTTGCTTGAAATAAAAGTACAGCTTATCCAGTAAATAAACTAAACTTCCTTTAAAAAATATATATATATATTATTACAAATGGAATAACAAGGACTGTATACAGTATGTTAAGAACATTTAACCTATAAATGAGAACAAGTACCCCCCTCTTTCCTTCATAATAACGTAAATGCTTGGGTGGTAATCAACACCCTAATTAACTAAGTGCCAAATCCTGATAGTATTTAGGTTTAAAAGGAATAGCGAAAAATTTACTTTTTAGGCACATGAAAATTTAATAACACATTTTAATATTTCACAAAATATAACATATGGTACAAAAAAAGATGCATCCAATAAATAGAATACACAAAACAATGGAAAAATAGAATATAGAAAAAACGCCATGCGGTTGATCCCAGAGGATTACTGTAAAATTGTATAGTGAACTTGCTGCAAGGGTGTATACGATAACGATACCCAGGCATCATAGAGAGAGAGAGAGAGTAGAGAGAGTCTCTTGGGTATATATCCACGGGGTCCTTAGAAGAATTAAAAAAAAATGCTTTACATGTTTCGCAATCTACACAACAGCTTCCTCGGGAGCCTCTAGGTTTTAAAAAAAAAAAAATAATCAGTTAGATCAGTGGTCTCCAAACTGTGGCCCAGGGGCCAGATGTGGCCCTTTGCTTGTTTTTATCTGGCCCTTGGGGCACAATTTCATTTACTAATACCAACAATAGGGCACAATTCCTCCCAATGACACCTATGATGGGGCACGATTTATCCCAATGACACCAAAGATGGTGCACCATTACTCTCACTGAAACAAACAATGGGGCATTATGTTTTTTCCCACTGACGTCGGGACCTTTTCTACTTCCAATAGCCACAGTCTGGCCCCCCTAAAGTCTGAAGGACAGTAAATTGGTCCTTTGTTTAGAAAAGTTTGGAGACCCCTGAGTTAGATAATGGTATAGTGCATACGACAAACTGTATATTGGCATAGTAAAGCATTGGTATATATAAAAACTCACCAAAGAAATTGGTGCCAATTGAAAGGGTTGGTCATTCAACCCTGCCCTACACCTGCGGCAGCCACGTGCATAACCACCCCAAAGGTAACCAAAATATTGGATTAGTAGACTGCCGGGCCTCAAATGCCAACTGAGAAGGCCCGTAGACAATTTGTGGTAGTGAACCCTAAAGCAGCAGTCTGCTATAGGGTTCACTACCTTGTGGTGCACCTCTGACTCCAACGGGGTGCACTTGTCATCTGGCCACAGGTGACCTGACACTTTTTCTAAGAGGCATGGTGATTTTTTTGAATATTTCATTTTTTCTGCATGTTTTTGGAAAATGCAGAAAGAAAATGGTGGGAGATGGGGTCAGTAAACAGACAGACATTTAGTCCAGGCAGCAGGCAGAAATGTGGTCAATAGACAGGCCAAGCTCAGTATAAGTGTCAGGCTCTGTTGATGGCTGCACTGGCTCTAGTGACATTGTCTCTGGTGTGGCAGCAGTCAGGAACACTGTTGATAGTTTACACTGTTCTGGTGACACTGAGACTGGTTTGGTGGTGATGTCTGCACTGCTCTAGTAACACTGGCACTGGTGTGGCAGGGATATTGAACACTGTTGCTGGCTTACACTGCTCTGGTGACACTGGTACTGGTGTGGCTGGTGATCAGGAACACTGTTGTTGGCTTCTCTGGTCTAGTGACAATGGGGCAAGAGTGGTGGTGATCAGAAACACTGTTGTTGGCTGCACTGGTCTGGTGACACTGAGACTGTTGTGACAGTGATCAGGAACACTGTTGCTGGCTTACACTGGTCTCATGACACTGCACAGATGTGTCATTATCAGGAACACTGTTCATGGCTTGCATTGGTCTGATGACACTAGCCTTGGTGTGGAGGCAGGAATAAAGGGAAAAATACCGCGCTATAAAACCTATAATAACAGAAAGCTGCAACAACTGAGTGTTATACACACACAATATGGAAAGCAATAAAGGTTGGAGTTGCGCTGTGTGAAAAATAAAAAAGACAAACAAAGTGAACTAACTATGCAAAAAAGTATATAAAAAATATATATAATAAATATATATATATGCAAAAAAACTGATGCTAAAAAATTGGCCCTTCCTTCTGAGCACCGCCCAGCGCTTAGGTTGAAGTGTGGAAATATAATGAACAATAGACACTGTATTCTGTGATAATACGTGTGTATCACAAAATACAAAAAAGTAGCAGCCGCTTAAATTAAAAATAGTATGTATATCAAAACAACTAATATGAAAGACCCGAATGCAGTCCAGATATCAATTGTAGCAGCGCTTATAATTCTCGTGATAGAGAAAGCGGTCCTTATAAAACGATGATAGTTAAAAGGACAGATGAAACCAGAGACAATATGGAGTAAAGTTCATGCAAGATAGACATAAAGGATGTGCTCTGTAGATGGCCAGGATGGAAGAATCTTCTAATTATACCACCAATATGACACCACGTGACATCAAATGGCCCCACATGGGGATACGCTTACCAAAAAGATAAGTGTAGCAGACCCTTTATAACATCAATCAGCAGTCTTCCCTTCTTTGAAATCTCTTAGTGCAGTCTGTGGATCTGGGTGAACCTCAGCAAATGATAACGACAAGAAATGCCACATAGCATAATACTGTTTATTCATAAGCATTCCCTCAGACCCCCCTTTAAAAATGCACGTACACAAATAAAATGAAGTGAACATAAAATGCGATGCCAGCGAGTTGATAAGGAAAAGTTTACCACCAGCCGTCCGTCAGTGGAACACACTCTTGGGTAAGCCTCACAACCGCCTGCTCGTCATTTCTGGGTATCGAGATGCGTAGTAACCCTGACGTTTCGTCCAAATCTGACTTTTTCAAAGGGTGTGGAGGCAATCAGCAACACTGTTGATGGCTACACTGGTCAAGACTGGCTGCACTGGTATGGTGACATGGTGTCGTATGGTATACTGGTGTGGCGGTGATCAGGGACACACTGACTGGCTGCACTGCTGTGGTGACATTGTAGTGCTGTGGCTAGCATCAGAAACACTGAAAATACATCGTAGACTTTGCAAGTGCAATTGCACTCATTTTCCCCCGAGCTTAATGAATTTGGTAAAACTTCAGTTGTAAAAAAATAAAAAATAAAAACCTGCTGATCACTGTTGAAAATACTGTTTTCTGTCATAACAATCGCACAGCCTGCTACTACATGTCTAGAGCTCTCCATCCCCCAAGTAGGTTGATACTCATCTCTCCACAGCTTCTGGTCACAGTTGTTGCAAGACTAATGATGTTATCCCTCTCTATGTGACAGTGCGTGTGCTTAGCGATTAGCCACTAGGCCTGAACACTGATTCATGGGATGTCACCTGCTCCCACATACCTGGAAGCATTTGGTGTTTGCAGTGCACAGAAGAAGGAAGCCCCCACAGATGCACTGAAAAAGTGAATATGCAGGGGGAGATTCACGTAAAACGGCGCATCCTTATGCCGCCGTAGCGTATCTTCTTTACGATACGCCAGAGCAAGGTTGAGAGGCAAGCCTCCTATTCATAAAGAATACGCGCTCAACGTTGTGCCAGCGTAGCATATAGTTGTCGGCGTAGCCCGACTTAAGTCAAATTAGCTGGAAGTGGGCGTGATATATTATAATGAAGCGTGACCCCATGCAAATGATGGGCTGAGCTTAAAAAAAATAACTGCGCATGCGTCGGCTCTTGGACGCATCCCAGTACGCATGCCCAGAATCACGTCGGGACAAACGCCTAAGATACGTCGAATCACTGAACGTAACCTACGCACAGCCCTATTCACGTACAACTTACATAAACTACGTAAAATTCGACGGCTGTTCCAACGTTCATACCTTTGCATGACCTGCACCTCATATAGCAGGGGTAGCGTAGATTACAGCGACGGGCGCAAGTACATATTTGACGCGAAAATCTATGGAAGCGCCCCTTGCGGCCAGCGTAAATATGCGGCCAAGATCCGATGGCGTAGGAGACTTACGTCAGTCAGATGAAGCCAAAATTCAGGCGTATCTTATTTCAAGAATAAGGCGCATAGATACGACGGCACATCCGTGGACTTACGCGGCGTATCAGTAGATACGTTGGCGTAAGTCCTTTCTGAATCTGGCCCAAAGTGGTTGAGAAATGAGCTGTACACAGACACTCACTTTCCCTGTGAAGGTATCACTTTAAAAAAAAAAAAGGATTTTACTCACTGTTCAGCAATCACATAGTTAAAGTTCACATGCATAAATACCTTGATGTTTTCAGTCTGAATGCTCCATTTGGAATAACTATCAAATAGAATGATTACTTTGCCATGTGCAGTAGGTGTGTAGGATTCCAACTTTGAAATTCTAGCCAAATATTTTTCCTAGTACGTACAGTATAAATGATTTATTTTTACAAGTGTGCAGTAGGTAGGTACATACTCCTATTAACAGAAGGCATATTTTCTCCAAGTGTTTTTACTTGAATTACATAAAATATTTAAACACGTTTTAACCACTTCAGCCCCAGAAGGATTTACCCACTTCCTGACCAGGCTATTTTTTCCAATACTGCGTCACTTTAACTTACAATTGCGCAGTCGTGCGACATTGTACCCTAACGAAATTGATGTCCTTCTTTTCCCACAAATAGAGCTTTCTTTTGTTGGTATTTTATCACCTCTGCAGGTTTTATTTTTTGCGCTATTAACAAAAAAAGAGTGACAGTTGTGAAAAAAAAAATTACTTTCTTCATCAGTTTAGGCCAATATGTATTATTGTACATATTTTTTTGTAAAAAAAAAACAATAAGCATATATTCATCGGTTTGTGCAAAAGTTATAGGGCCAGATTCACGTACATCGGCGCATTTTTGGACCGGCGTAGTGCAACTCCTTTAAGTTGGACCGGCTTAATTTCGAGGCGCAAGTGCCGTATCCTCGTAGTATTTTCGTCCAAATTTGCACCGGTGCAATGTAAATTCCGAGGCGTAAGGCGGTGTAATTCAAAGTGGGAAGGACGTGGGCATGTTCCATTGAAATGAGCCGTGACCCCATACAAATGAAGGGCCCGGCCAGACTGGGCATGTGCACATGAAGCAGACTATGGTCAGCACCTCTCTGAGCATGCTCAGAACTCGGCACAGCGCAATCAGTTAGATAGGAACTAGGCCAGTCAGACTTATTGAGCTATGCACAGTGCTTAAATAGACCGAGAGAAATGCCCTTCCATTGCAAAAGTACATCCAATTTTTTCCCTTCCTACAGCAAGGTGCTTTTGTTCTGTTGTTTGTTAGTGTTTGTTGGTTTGTGACGTGTCTTTGAGATTTTTGGAGAGTGATTTGGAGAGTGTTTTTTTTTTTGCTGTGTTTTTTTTTATTTTGCTGTTTTTTTTTTTTATTATTATTATTTTGATTTTTTTTTAGTTTGTGAATGATTTTTGAATGTGGGGGTGACATTCCTGCCACCACTCCACTTGTACACTGAAAAGAGCCACTGGCAAGGAAATGGAGTGTTGCCAGGACCTTGCCCAGTGGCTACACTGCATGTGAGCGGTGTGTTGGGCTGGTTATGTCCTCCTGCAGGGTTGTGGTTAATTCCAGGATGGCATGAGGGGTGAATCTGAAGATGTGATACACCTCAGAATCACTCATGCCAAAGATGTCTATGCATGTGCGGTATATCCTCTCCCATGCCCTCCTCCGTGCCCTCCTCCGTGCCCTCCTCCCATCTAAAGTCAGTAGTATAGCTATGAGCAAGGATGCCCCTGGCATGTTGGCAGGGCCGCCATCAGGAATTATGGGGCCCCTTACACAGCTTCAGGCATGGGCCCCCTGGAGCAGAGAACTGGGGGGGGTGCTGCCGCCTGAAATTGAGAAGCAGGGGGGGGGCTGCTGCGAATTGAGAAGCGGAGGGGGCCTTTACAAAAAAAAGAAGAAATAAAGAAAAATAGATATAAAAAAGAGGGGGTTGCCATCTGGGGCCCTTGGGAACTCCGGACCCCCTTTTTTTTACGGGGTTCCTATCCGGGCCCCTGGGGACCCCCGGGCCCCTTACAGGTGTAATGCCTGTACCCCCCTGATGGCAGCCCTGCATGTTGGCATATAGATTGTTGTCCTGCAAGTGTGGGTGCTCAGCTCGTTCCTAACAGTGTTGCTCTAGCTGATATGTAGACGGATTGTCTAATTTTAAACCTGCTTTTATATGGTCTAATTTTAGACTTTCCGTGCAGCTGATAAGCACATCGTGTAGACTGCACCGCACAAACTTACTTTTGTGGATCGGCGTATCTCCCTCATTTGCATATTTGCATAGGAAATCAATGGTGTGGACGGAGTAAATGTGCACCTAGGGGGCCAGATTCTCAGCGGCGTTACGACGGAGTATCTCAGATACCCCGTCGTATCGCCGTTTTTTTTGTCTCGTTTCTATGCGCGTGTTGCATAGATACGCTTCTACATCCGACAAGTGTAAAACCATTACACTTGCGGATCGTAGGTGTAATGACAACTCCGGCCACTAGGTGGCCTTTACGTTGTTTTCGCATTTGCATATGCAAATGCGGTAGTACGCCGATTCTCTATCGCTTTTACGCCGCCCCGTCGTCGCGTACATCGTTTTTGTTCGCGTAAGGTTACCCCAGGTTCTATGTGGAGTAACCTTACGAAGTACCGTCAGGTGCCGTCGGATGCCATGTTAAGTATGGCGTCGGGTCAGCGTCGGCTTTTTCCGTCGCTTACGTCGTTTTACTAACTCGTTCGCGAATAGGGCATTGCGTAAGCGTCGATCACGTCGTTTTGACGTTGGTTTCAACTACGCTTTCCGACGTGAGCTGGAGCATGCGCACTGGGCTTTTCCCCCCGGCCGGCACATGCGCAGTTCATTCGACGCGGGGGCGCGCTTAATTTAAATACAAGCCGCCCCATTTGAATTGCGCGGGTTTACGCTGCGCGATTTACGCGACGCAGGCGAAACCTACGGAGCAAGTGCTTAGAGAATAAAGCACTTGCTCTATTACGATGCGGCGGCGTAGTGTAACTGGCTTACGCTACGCCGCCGGAATTCTTAGAGAATCTGGCCCATGATGTGCAGGCGTAGGCAAGTTAGGCCGGTCGGGAGTAGCCTATTTTGGTGCGTATCTAGTTCTGTGGGTACGGTGCAAAAAGTATTCCGGAGCAAATTTAGACTTAGACGGCACATCTCGAGATACTCCGGCGTAAGTGCTTTGTGAATCTGGCCCATAGCGTCTACAAAATAGGGAATATATTTATGGCATTCTTTTTATTATTATGTCACTAGTAATGGTGATAATCAGCGATTTTTAGCAGGACTGCGATATTGCGACCGACAGATCAGACACTTTTGACACTTTTTTGGGACCATTGACATTTATACAGTGATCAGAGCTAAAAATAGCCAGTGATTACTGTATAAAAGTCACCGGCAGGGAAGGGCTTAACCTAGGGGGCGATCAAGGGGTTAAGTGTTCCCTAAGGAGATGTTTCTAACTGTGATGGGATGGGACTGACTGGGAGTAGGGAGAGATCGCTGTTCCTGATCACTAGGAACAGACAATCTCTCTCTACTTCCCTGACAGAACGCGGATCGGTTTGTTTACATTTAAAAAATCCCTGTTCTGGCTCTCTGAGGAGCTCTTAAAGCATCTGACGAACACCTACGGTGACTTGCGCAGCCATGCCAACCTGCCAGTGTATAATGACGGTGGCTGGTTGGCAAGTAGTTAATACATAACAAATTTGCATACTTTTCATTTAATTTTTCATGTTAATATTAGATAAGATTCCCATAGATGTTATTACTACAGGACATGCAATTGTTATGGCTTAAATGGTAATTAGAAAATTGCAATGAATTAAATTGAAAGCCAGCCCCTGTATACCCCTCCTCCACCTAGCATGTTTTTTGCTTATGTCCTCAGAGGTTGGACACCTTTTCTTATTTCTTCACCTTTTTTCCCTGTTACCTCAGTCAAGATACCTTCCTACACTGCTGCTTCTATATATCATATCTGGATCCAGCTGGTCTGAATATGTGGGGCTCGTCTGAATTAGAATACTGTGTTACCCACGGAGTGTGTCCCAGGTCCAGAGCTGTGGCACAGCCCTAGATGTGCCCCAGATTAGGTCTAGGCTAAATCACTGGGAGCTACTCACTACCTCACTGCCTACACCAACTTCCAAATTTTCAATTTACAGCGGTAAGGGTTAAGGCTGAGAGACCTAACGCTGATGTCTTCTGCTGGGTAGAGCAATGTGCACTTAAAGTGGTTGTTAGCCCACTTTTGTTACATGATGCCTGTGTTCTGTAAAAAAAAAAAAAAAAAAACTGCATGACTTGAGTATACCTGTACGAGCTCCGCTCCCGACACTCAGCAAATTTTTCGCCTGCCTTGTCTCTCCGTCTCACAGCTGCAATGGGTGGGGCTGAGCCCTCCTGCTGATGTCAGCTGAGAAGGAGGAGAGACAGAGGAGAGGCAGAGCTCCAAGCTGCTGACAATCAGCTGAACGACAGGAGCGGCGCTCATACAGGTACAATCGAGCAGTTTTTTTTTTTTTTTTTTTACAGAACACAGGGACAATTACTGTATTAAAAAGGTGCAGAAAGGATGGAAGCATGTAATATGTGAAATGAGAGCAGCAGGAGTGGGGGCACTGGTAGAGCAGAAACAGACAGAGAGGGGGAGGGGGAGAAGGACACAGGAGACATATAGCAGACTGAGGCTGACGGAATCATGCAAACAGACCGCAATGTCAGGGCTTAGCAGCCATGATTATTGTGGTCTGTTTGCAGAGGGAAGGGCATAGCTAGACAGGATCAGCCAGGTATTTCAGGTAATACGGAGGTCCAATTGACACAGCACACGCACTGTGCTATATAACACGCTTTAAGGGAACAGGATCTTACATTTTTTTGAAGGGCATAACAAAAGCTTTAAAGCCTCAGCCTTCTGGGACCAGGTTCTGGCATACACCTTTAAGATCACTCTAATGAAGCTACCCAAAGAACCCCTTCTCCTCATATTCGGCTACTGGGACCCACTACTGCTCCAGAGGTCACAACAAGCTGTCTCCTCCGCCTCAACCACGGCACCCACCTCACAAACCAGCAAGCAATGGCCATTGATTTGTTTCCTTGTCGCACGCAGGGCAATCCTCAGAAATTGGATCTCCTCTCAACCCCCATCCATCACCCAGGTCACGCATGACCTCCTTCTTCTCCTCCACAGAGACTCCACGAGCCACCACGGACTTCAAACGAGCCACTGCTAAGTCTCGCTTCCTCTCGATCTGGCATTCTTTTATGGACTCAGCGCTTTCCCAGGATGATTTGATCGCATTTGAACACTACTCCTTTTCGTACTTCAAACCCCCTCCCCCTGGACCCCCGGACGGTCACCCACCCCTGCTGCTCAATCCACCACCTAATCCTGATACCAACCGATGCCCTGGATGTCACCCCCTCTCCACCCTCCCCTCACCCAGTCACTAAATGCGCAACCTCTAGGTGCTCCCCTTCCTCCCCCCGCCTCTCCCTCCCCCTTTAGCTCCCCCTACCCCTCCGCTTAGCAGGACTTGCAACTGTTTTTCTTGTTGTTTTTATTTTTTTTTATTTTTGTGTGTCATCGCAGTGATATTTTGCTTTTGCAATTTACTGACCGCCTGATCCCCCTTACTAGACTGTCTCTCAGATCCCACCAGTTCAGACCCAGTAGGGCTAGTCTTTTATATCTTCCTCCCCTGTAGGGGGCGGGCAATATCTGTCACCTCCCCTCATGTCCTACCCCCTCTTCTTTTTGCACTTCTTTTCCGCCCCCCTTTCCTGTTTTACCTATGTCGAGTTGCATTTATTCACTGCATTGTATGTACCAAATGTTTTATTTTTTTCTGAAAACTCAAATAAACACTTTTTGAAAAAAAAAAAAGCTTTAAAGCTTTAAATCTCCAGTCTCTGGTTTCAACTGCCCACTTACAGTGACCTGGTTACCACCAGCCACCTGAAACCCTAATCAGCACTGTTGAACTGAGACCTTACAATTGCTTTACAATTGGAAATTCTTGCATTACTGCTGTTCATGTGCAACATGTTTTTGCTAAGATACAAGGACAGTCCTTCTGCTATGTGTGACCCCCAACCCATACTATCCTAGTGATTCTGGGGGTATTTATTCAGTATCCTCAAAACAAACTGGAACCTGGGACCAACGTTGTTATCAGATAATCATCATCAAGGTCTTTCACAAGTCAGTTGGACAAGGCCTCCTCAATTGTGCACAGGGACTCAGTAGGCAGATGCAGAGCCTGCAAGTCTCTGCAAGGGTGGCGCTATTCAGTGGTCGACGTGCAGAGAGGATGGAGGGAAAGTGGGGACCAAGTCCCTCTGATGCCTCTGTAGTTATCCCCAAGGAAGCGGCAGTCCGACTGGATGCTGCTGCCCTGGTTAACCTGGTGGCCATCTTTGAGTTAAGCAATGCTTATAAAAAGCACTATCCCCTTGGATTGGCACTCTTTTCAGCATATGCACAGGTTAGGGAAAGATCTCCCACTGGCTAGGGACAGATCTCCCACTGGCTAGGGACAGTTGAAGTAGCATAGGGTCCTGTGGAGGAGGGACAAAGCAGGGACTGTCGCTGTGCACCTTCAGTCTCCTGTGCTGGGCCTGGTTTTCAGAATCAAAATCCCAGCAATTTATTCTCTGAAGAGATTGCTTTTGAGGCACCACTGTCTCCTGCCATCAACCATTAAAGGGGGTTGTTCTTTTAGAGCGCCTACAACTGCACACACCTTTTCACTACATCCATTATTTGAGACCTTCTTCTATACACACTAAAAAGGAGTAGAAAAGTGCTGTTCCTATAGATGGTGTTCTGCCAACATCCCTAAATACAAATTGAATACATGTGTTCAACCCCAGTTGAACTTTAAGGGCAGAATCAAAAGTTACAAATGTATAAAATACAAATGCCAATCGTTATTACAAGCAAGTATAAAAATGAGCAACGGTCAATATGAAAACGTAGATACATAATATGATAGAAACATGTTACATAGTAATGTACAGTTCAAGTTGGACATACTCTGCTACTCATTTCTGGAGCACCAGACTGGCCTTCAAGAATGTATGGCCTAGTCAGTCAAAGTGTTCACAGGATAAATTCCAATGCTTTTCAGAAATGCTATTTCCTTCTCTAGGGGTGGAGGAGGTTATAACAATCTATTACGTAATTACATCAATGAAAATGTAAATATCATACAGTATACAATAATAATACAGGTGATAATAAAACAGACTGCTGTTGACATGGTACTCACATTGTACAATCACAGGTGGAATAAAGACAACATCTTCCTGAACGAGTGTTCAGCCATATCTTTTTCAAAAAAGCGAGCATCGGATTCTATATGTCATGGTTTCCTGTTCACTAAAAAGGCTGAAAAACACAATGACACAGTAAGGATTATCACTCGATACTCCGCCCAACACAGACAAGTCAAAGGAATCGTGGGCAAATATTAGTATTTGCTGACCATGGACCCTTCTGTGGGCTCCTTTGTGCCACCAACACTGGTTGTCGTCTAAAGGAGGACTCCCTCTGTGGATACAAATTGGTCCACAGTGAATATAGGAGGTCAGCATGAGGGAATATATGCAAACGATTAGGCACTTTTTCCTGCAGAGCTTGCTTCTATTGTAAATTCATAGAATTCACAGACACTAAATACCTAATGGAATAATGTTCCATCCCAAACACTTTGTCAACTGCAAAACTCCAGGGGCAGTGTACCTACTGTAATATTGGGGTTGTTTAGCTCTCGTGGTATGGGCGTTTTTCAGTGATTCACTCCAGCCAGGAAGTATGTTTAAGGGCATGGTAGCCCATTTTTATTAAAAAGGCAAAATAAAAGTCCAAACAAAGGTTTCCCACGCAGGGGGTTCTTCTCCATCAAACATACAACAGAAAATGCTAGCCCACCTGGCTCTCTGTAGCAGTACTTCTGCAGCAATACTTTGCACGTTTTCCTGGTCGCCCAGACCATACCAGACATAGATGCTTCCCGTCAGCATCTACAACTCTGCCTCTTGCAGACACTGTTCTGGCTGTCTCCTACAGCCTCAGACTTCTGGAGACCTGCTGTCTCCAACTAGGAGCCGTCTCCAACTGGGAGCCATGAGATCTCCCTACACAATGATTATAAAGGGCTGTGCTCACCTGAGCACAGACCCTGCTGGTCATCCACAAGATCTGGAGACAGGATTGGAGATTCCGTCCCACCCAAGACACTATGGAATCTCCATACTACAGAGCCCCATGACAAAGTACCAAAACCTGGAGAAAGTTGCAAAAGCAATCTTCTCCAGTCCACATCTACGCTCTGCAGTATTGCACCTCTAAAGTGTGCAAACCCTGCGTCTAGTTTACAGTTGAAGTAGCTCCTGTTACATACCTCCCCCCCTTGTTTCGAACCCGTAGGGGGCGGAACACACCAGCCCGAATCCTTGATTGGGGCAACTCTGCACCAGCTGTAGGCCCAATCTTTTTTTCGGGTGCGTTTCCAGGCATGCCCTACCCTGGATCGCAATGGGGTCCTACCGCTCTGTATCCCCAGCCTACTTCCCCTGTCCTTGTGGTTCTTGAACTCACATTTCTTTTCTGGTGGCCCCCTGCCTTTCCTGCTACTTCCTTTTAACTCAGAGAATCCAGAAACAAAGTAACCTACTCCAGACACTACGCCCAATGAGGAACCACCTTTTCCCTCACTGGTACCAGTTTTCCCCATCACAATACAGGGAGTGCAGAATTATTAGGCAAATTAGTATTTTGACCACATCATCCTCTTTATGCATGTTGTCTTATTCCAAGCTGTATAGGCTCGAAAGCCTACTACCAATTAAGCATATTAGGTGATGTGCATCTCTGTAATGAGAAGGGGTGTGGTCTAATGACATCAACACCTTATATCAGGTGTGCATATTTATTAGGCAACTTCCTTTCCTTTGGCAAAATGGGTCAAAAGAAGGACTTGACAGGCTCAGAAAAGTCAAAAATAGTGAGATATCTTGCAGAGGGATGCAGCACTCTTAAAATTGCAAAGCTTCTGAAGCGTGATCATCGAACAATCAAGCGTTTCATTCAAAATAGTCAACAGGGTCGCAAGAAGCGTTTGGAAAAACCAAGGCGCAAAATAACTGCCCATGAACTGAGAAAAGTAAAGCGTGCAGCTGCCAAGATGCCACTTGCCACCAGTTTGGCCATATTTCAGAGCTGCAACATCACTGGAGTGCCCAAAAGCACAAGGTGTGCAATACTCAGAGACATGGCCAAGGTAAGAAAGGCTGAAAGACGAACACCACTGAACAAGACACACAAGCTGAAACGTTAAGACTGGGCCTAGAAATATATCAAGAATGATTTTTCTAGGGTTTTATGGACTGATGAAATGAGAGTGAGTCTTGATGGGCCAGATGGATGGGCCCGTGGCTGGATTGGTAAAGGGCAGAGAGCTCCAGTCCGACTCAGACGCCAGCAAGGTGGAGGTGGAGTACTGGTTTGGGCTGGTATCATTAAAGATGAGCTTGTGGGGCCTTTTCGGGTTGAGGATGGAGTCAAGCTCAACTCCCAGTCCTACTGCCAGTTTCTGGAAGACACCTTCTTCAAGCAGTGGTACAGGAAGAAGTCTGCAACCTTCAAGAAAACCATGATTTTCATGCAGGAGTCAGGACAATGCTCCATCACACGCGTCCAAGTACTCCACAGCGTGGTTGGCAAGAAAGGGTATAAAAGAAGAAAAACTAATGACATGGCCTCCTTGTTCACCTGATCTGAACCCCATTGAGAACCTGTGGTCCATCATCAAATGTGAGATTTACAAGGAGGGAAAACAGTACACCTCTCTGAACAGTGTCTGGGAGGCTGTGGTTGCTGCTGCACGCAATGTTGATGGTGAACAGATCAAAACACTGACAGAATCCATGAATGGCAGGCTTTTGAGTGTCCTTGCAAAGAAAGGTGGCTATATTGGTCACTGATTTGTTTTTGTTTTGTTTTTGAATGTCAGAAATGTATATTTGTGAATGTTGAGATGTTATATTGGTTTCACTGGTAAAAATAAATAATTGAAATGGGTATATATTTGTTTTTTGTTAAGTTGCCTAATAATTATGCACAGTAATAGTCACCTGCACACACAGATATCCCCCTAAAATAGCTAAAACTAAAAACTACTTCCAAAAATATTCAGCTTTGATATTAACAAGTTTTTTGGGTTTATTGAAAACATGGTTGTTGTTCAATAATAAAATTAATCCTCAAAAATACAACTTGCCTAATAATTCTGCACTCCCTGTAGGTCCCTTGGGTGTGCCAACTCCTTTGCCATTGCTCTTGACCGCCAAGTCCCCAGAGCTCAACATCTGTGTATCACAATAATTTTCCAAGAAATTATTAATTTTCATATCCAGGTCATTATTTATAGTAACATTCTGTAAAAAGTCACCATTTCTCCACTTACCAATAGCGTCAGTTATTTCTTACTCAGGGTTTGTTAGGACCAGGCCCAAGGAGGGACAACACACAGGTGAGCAGCTATCCCCTATGGGACCCTCACAAGGCTTTACTTCACCTATTGTCCAAATCTCTGTGGGCAGTTGTCCTAACACCCCACTGACATTGAACAACGCATGACCCATTCCTAGCAGTACCAATTTTTGCCAGCTCAGACTTTTCCATGTCACGTTTGTTCCTCTCCATTCTATATTTGAGAGTGTCTCCGGGTACCCCAACTGGTATCTCTTTGTAGGCGAGAGACAAAATATCCGCTATTGCTGCATCCATATCTGGCCCTTCCCTCCTAGGAAGTGTAACGGGTGAGGCAGTATCCGCGCCATTTACTAAACACTGCTCCGCCGTACCTTGGACTGCACTAGCAGACATTTCCATCACCACATCAGGTGGAGAGACCTCCGACATCTCCAGCAGCCCCCCAGAGCGCCTTCCGTACTGAACCGTATGCGGAAGCACCCTCACAGGAAACCGGGAGATCACTTGCCACACTATCAGAAAGCACCGTACTAACCAGTTCCACTGGTGACTAATTTTAACCGGCACAGGTTGCACTACCTGGCTCCATCCATTGGTACCACGCAGCACCACCACCTCCGACTGTAATGGAGGCACCCAGGTATACAAGGACTGTGCTTTCACCAGTTCAAGCAAATCCACTAGCATATCTGTAATTTCCACACACTCCACATCAATATGCCAAACATTCTTGGGGACCTTAACCTTATAAGAGACATGAAGGGGCTCATTCACTGCAACATGGGGGTCCGAGACATTTAAAGGGGCCTTAACCTCACTGGAGGTAGCCATCACAGCCGGATGCTCCCCTGGGACACCGTCAGACACATGTCTCCCACTCCTCTCCTCCAACTCAACAATGAGCCTCTGCAAGTCAACTTTTGTTACATTGTCACCTTGACACTTGACATTCAGTGGCTGGGCTGTGAATACCACATCTGCCATGTATGCGCCCTGATCTGGTCCTTCTGACTGGAGGGAAACAACCCCTGCAGGGACCAATGCACCATCAACCATTGGTCGCTCTGCAATCTCCCTGTCTGGCATAGCAGTGGTTGTATTCACACCCCTGTCGTCCAACATAGCCTGGTCTAACATGGCTAGTAATTGTTTGGCCCAACTGTCCCAATCTGTTTTACCTCCATTATGAGGGCTCAGCAGCACCTCATCACACACAGTACCTTTGTCAGCTGTAGATAAATCACATTTTGTCAACATGCTATAACTCTTTGCTAATGCTTTATCAAACAAGGCAGGCTGCAATACACCATCACTACCTTGCTCTGGGAGTGCTAACACACTCAGCTGGTACCGTCAGCTTTGGCCATCTGACTTAACCCCTTACCAACTGGATTACACATAGGGTGAGTGGACTGCTCACACAAACTTTCATTTTTCACCGCTTGTGTTAACCCACCATTCACTTGCACATTTTTAATACTAGCAGCTTGTACTAACCCATTATCATTACGCGGTACAGTTCCACTCTGTGCCACCAGAGTGACATCGCAGTTGTCCATGACAACCTCCGACTCCAATACATAAAGTTCCCTGGAGATTTCAGGGGACAACTGTGCTGTCTTACCACTAGTTGCTACAGGCAATGGCCCATTTGTGACAACAGCTTTTGCTCTGAAAGAGCCTGGGATTTTCCCAACAATAGCAAACTTTTCATTAACAGCAACACTTTTTAGTTTTTTCAGGTTGTTCTAGCCCACTGCCTACTTGAGACTGGCAGACATTAGACACAACACTTGTAGTCATCAACACAGGTTCTATTTGGACTTTAACACCTGCATTCCCACTGGATAGGGAAAAGTCATTCTCAAGTGCACATTTAGTGGCCTCACTAACAGGGGTCACTCTCACATCATCATGGACAGTCTCGTAACCAGTTATTTTATACCTGCAATCAGCAGTCCCAGCCATCATTTCATTAAAGACAGTCTTACCCACCGCAGTAGTTGTGGTCACCATCTTCATTTGAGTATGTTGTCTTAAGAACCAGTCCTCAGCCGCACATTTACTGGCCAACTCCCCCTGGTGGCCACGGGATGAAATCACAGCAGCCATTTCTGACTCCTTAGCACTCCTAGGAGGCACAACAGAAAACTCTTCCTTGTTGCCAGGGGTGACGGCAAATATATTTTCACAGGAAACTGGCTCAGCATCAATACCTCCAGGTGCACCCCAGAATCTAGGGCAAGACAATATTTCGTGCCCCAGCAGGCCACATTCCAGACATGGAACTAGACGACTTTTCTCCCGTGCGTTTCTCTCCTGGTGATTCCCAGCTGGTAAGAACGCACAGGGCTCTTTGCGAGGACGTTGAGGCAAATCTCTCCTGCAGCTCCTCCCTCCAGGCACAACTTCCACTCTTGTTGTCATGGGAGATCGCACTCTCCCTGCAGAACTTTGCTGGCGACCCATGATGCGATGGAACTCTCCTCTAAGAAGGATTTCCTCTTTAAACTGGCGGTAGTCATCGTGGTCATCGTCCATCAAATGGTAAACCGACCGGTACTCTATCAGTAATTTTGGCCACTGGTCTCTAGGCCATTTCCTCCGTACAGCAACTTTTTCAAATGTTTCCAGAAAGTCTCCAACCTCCTCTGTAGGTAGCATGGGTTGCATGTAATCAGAGGCACAGATCATAGCTTCTTGAACTGCATCCGACTCTTTGCTTTGGTTCCACTTGAACCACTCATTTACGGTCTCATACACCACTGGCCCCCTTTGACTGGCCCTCCTAGGTGGAGACATCTTCTCAGGCCATGCTGAGCTCAGTTCTCATTTACCTTGCTTTAACATGAACTTCTTGTGTTTTGACTGCCTCATCTTTGCAGTCGCATGCACAGCAGCTTCTCACACAGTTCACAGCAGTAGAAAAGGAAAAAATCTCACAGGTGCACCACCTCTATGTATCAGTCCATCAAATAATACTTCTGTGCAATGCAGCTCGCCTGGCTGCCACACAGAGCTATAGCAGCAGTTTATTGCAGAAAAAAAAATTGATTTTTTTTTTTTTTGTTCACAGGTACCCCACCCTGCCACACGCAATGCCTTTTGCCTGGCTGCACTTCCGCACACAGCCAACAGTTCCTGATGTGAAATCACTGTAGAGCAAGGACCCGGATTACACCGTCTTGTGCCCGCTGAATCCACCACTTGTAATATTGGGGTTGTTTAGCTCTCGTGGTATGGGCGTTTTTCAGTGATTCACTCCAGCCAGGAAGTATGTTTAAGGGCATGGTAGCCGATTTTTATTAAAAAGGCAAAATAAAAAGTCCAAACAAAGGTTTCCCACGCAGGGGGTTCTTCTCCATCAAACATACAACAGAAAATGTTAGCCCACCTGGCTCTCTGTAGCAGTACTTCTGCAGCAATACTTCACACGTTTTCCTGGTCGCCCAGACCAGCGGAATCCTCAACATAGATGCTTCCCGTCAGCATCTACAACTCTGCCTCTTGCAGACACTGTTCTGGCTGTCTCCTACAGCCTCAGACTTCTGGAGACCTGCTGTCTCTAACTAGGAGCCGTCTCCAACTGGGAGCCTACACAATGATTATAAAGGGCTGTGCTCACCTGCACAGACCCTGCTGGTCATCCACAAGATCTGGAGACAGGATTGGAGATTCCATCCCACCCAAGACACTATGGAATCTCCATACTACAGAGCCCCATGACAAAGTACCAAAACCTGGAGAAAGTTGCAAAAGCAATCTTCTCCAGTCCACATCTACGCTCTGCAGTATTGCACCTCTAAAATGTGCAAACCCTGTGTCTAGTTTACAGTTGAAGTAGCTCCTGTTACACTACTTACCCGTGAATGCAGTTGTTTTTATGTCAGTAAGATGCAATTATAGTTTTGGAGACAGATCTACCGACATGTACACAGAATGCATAAAAGTAATCCGGAAATACCACTGGGCCTGCATGGGCTTTTGTACATGCAGGCTCTTTTCCTAAAATATATATTTTTTTGTCATATTTTGTATCAACCTTTTCATATTGACCTCTGGTCATTTTATACTTGCTTGTAATAAAGATTGGCATTTGTATTTTATATATTTGTAAAATTTGATTCTGCCCTTAGTCCCACTGGGGTTTTACACATGTATTATTTTCTTGTGTGCATGCTGTAAACCCCCTAAAGGTTCCTGGGCTCCATCTGGAAGTGTGACAGAGGTTTTTGCTTGTGACTAGTGGCAAGCCAAGCTACCCATGGTTTCATTTGAGCAGGGTTCAACGACTTTCAAAGAAGTTTGAATGCTAAGCTCAAATTCAATGGAAATCAATGAGAGCAGAATCTGCCAATTCCCATTGCCCATTGTCTGGGCTGATATGCAAGAGGGTGTAAAAGATATTGTGGGGGAGTCTACTATGTTTTTTTTTTTTTATTTGGTGGGGTTTGTGAGCTGTTTATTTTATTTTTAAAAAGACAGAAATTAAGTTTAATTTGCTAGCAATTTGAACTTTATATTTTTTTCTCTTTCTAAATGTCACGTTTGCTATACAATAAAATAAAATAAAAATGTGTAGAACTCCCTCCAAAATGCCTATCAGACCATTTGAGTCTGGCATGGATTATAATGGGATACCTAGTAAGTGCATTCCCCCTAACAATCCATAACAGGCACTTAATCCAAGTATGCAGCCTGACTTTAGAGAAAAGGAGGGGGTCGTGCGGCCCCTCTCCTGAACTTAACCATACCAGGCCATATGCCTTTAACATGCGGACACGGGTGGGTTACCTTCTCAGGGAGGACCCCCCTAGTAAAGCACCATGCTAATGAGGACAAGGGTCCGTTGCTACAACACTGGCCAGTGATTGTAGAGGTTTGCAGGGGAGGGTCTTTTTGGAATCTGGAAGCCTGCTTTAACAGTTAGGCCGCGTACACACCATGAAATAAATCTGATCAAATCGGTCTGACAGACTGTTTTGATCGGATTTGTCTGCTGGGATAGATTGGTTTGATCGTGTACACACCATCAAACCAAAATCCCCGCCGGCAGACAGCGCGGTGACGTGGCGGTGACGTTGACGCTGTCACGTCACCAGGAAGTAAAACACTTCCGCGCATGCGTCGATCCATTAGTACGCTAACCAGCAGACATGACGGACGGACAGGTTCCCAGCAGACAGATTTTAAAGCATGCTTTAAAATCTGTCTGCTAGAAAAACCTGTCTGTCCGCCCGTACACACGATCAAATTTGTCTGATGAAGCGGTCCGTCGGACCGTTTTCAGCAGATAAATTCGATCGTGTGTACGCGGCCTAAGAGGGCATTCATATTCCATCCCCCCATATGAGTACCCCTACACATTCCCAAAAAAAGTTGTAATAAAAACACCCAAACATTTGAGAAGTCCTTTGTGTAAAAAGAAAAAATCCCCCAAAAAGTATCTTATTGTATATTCATCATTATTCACAATGCCTACTGCCTTCAGACTCACAAACTGTCATCAGCTATATATGGGGAAAATCAGGATAGTGTTGACTATAATGACAAAATATGGCCAAGACAGTGATGACACAAATTTTTCAGCATTTCTCTGAACACCTGAACAGCCAAAGTTCAGTCCGAATCTAGGTTCACACTGAACCATCCATACTTTTGGCAGAGAAATTATAAATCAATGTTACCACCATAAGTACACCAGTTACCCACCATTACAGAAATACCAATAGACATGTTGAGGGTGTGCTCATCTTTTGAAAATCCACTGATAGGTAGTTAGAGTCTTATTGTTTTTTGTTTTCACTTTGTCCAGGTCAATCATTGAGAGCACTGGTTTAGATTTTCTGCGTGTAGATCTCTGGCAAATTTAACATTTCTCCTTAGTATTTTTACATTTTGGATTTATTCTGGATTACTTCAAACTGCCTGGAACCTGTCGTAGAATTCAGTCTTGTTATCAGATACTGGACGTATAACAATAAGCAGAAGTTTAAAGATCATGCACAAACTTTTAAAAGCAAAAGAAAAAAATTATAATACGCAGTTTAGCATTTTTTTTAATAAAATTCAAAAAACAGCTTCCGCTTTAATAACTCCCTTTTAATCCAGTGCTTGACCCCACAGTAGGTTCTCCACAATGATGGCTAAATGATACCAAACTAACCATTTCAGGTAAGTTAAATATAGTCCCTGGAAAAAAAACACTCTTCCAATCACTGACTCATTATAGTGTCCCTGGAATAGCTCTCCTTCCCGGTTTGTCTGGAAAATTCCCTTTCCTTGGCACTATTTTCCCATTCCCAGCACAGCAACAGGACATTGCTTTAAATAATATGCTTCCATCCCTGGATCAGTGCTGCAGTGTATATAGATAATTCTCTTTTCCATCCTGGCTAGACCATTCATGACCACTGAGTGATATAATACTTTCCAGACTTTTTCTTCTGGTTGAAGAGAATACAGTAGAAGCAATACGGCACTGTAGAATGTATAGGAATGGTGGTTCCTGTTGTTATTTAAATGAAAGCTCAATTCAGAGAAATCTAAAAAATGGCCCTTGAAGTGGGGCTTCAACGGTTAACTGCTTGTTTAGTCAAGGGGACAGAGAAGCAATTCTTCATATCTGAGCCTGTGCCCCTCCGTCAGACAACTCTTTCCCCTGCTTTGGTGGTGGTTTGTCCCTCTGTGTCCTTACATCCAATTTAGGGCTATGGTCCCTTCTGCAAGAGAGAGTTTTTAGATCTCCTTGGGTTCATCT
The DNA here is from genome assembly GCA_029574335.1 of Rana kukunoris. Classification (NCBI taxonomy): domain Eukaryota; kingdom Metazoa; phylum Chordata; class Amphibia; order Anura; family Ranidae; genus Rana; species Rana kukunoris. Next base: position 1,816 of record JAJQKJ010001103.1, on the reverse strand, counting down.
TTAAATAAGCCTGGTTGTGCATTAATCCAAACTAGACTTACAGAAGATGCTGGTGCACTTACTGGCCAGTTTATTGGTTGCTAAGGCATTGTTACTTGTTATCGTGAAGGGAAGCTCAAAGTCCACAGGCCACAGAAATGCACCCAATCCTAAAAAGCCAGCACAAAAAATGTTATATATTACTGTGCAAACGTTTCAGGCATGTATGAAACAATGCTGTAAATAAAAAAAAATGAAAAATAGAAGTGTTAATAGTTTATTTTTTTATCAGTTAACAAAATGGAAAGTACATGAACAGAAAATAAATCAAAAACAAATCTATATAAAACGCGGGTGTATGAGCATGGGGAGAAGGCAGGGAAAATGCTGGCTTACCTGGCACATTTGAAAGATAGACCACTGGTGGTGGTTTCTCTGGCCGGGCCGGCTGGCTTGGTCATTACGGACCCACCGCAGGTGGCTGAAAAGTTTAGGCAGTTTTATGGAGATCTTTACAGTTCACAGTGCCAATACACGCCACGGGAGATTCAAGGATACTTACACACGTTGCGCTTTCCCAGACTGAGTGCCGTGCAGGCGCAGGCTCTGGAGGCACCTATTACCACGCAGGACATTGCCACGGCAATCTCACAGTTGGCTAAATCCAAGGCCCCAGGGCTGGATGGCCTGCCCCTAGAATTCTATGCGACCTATTCCGAGACGCTTATCCCTAAACTGAAGGCACTATATGCAAATGATAGGGTTCTGTATCTGGCAGATCAGGGCCCCTCGCTGCAGGCGGCGCTAAACATCATAGAGCAAGTAGGGAAGTATTCAGGGTTAAGAATAAATTGGGACAAGTCTCGGATCCTCCCTCTGGATCAATTCCCCCTGCAGGAGATAATACCGGAGATGCCCTTACAGAGAGTAGGTGAGATTATATATTTAGGGTGAATTTTACACGAGACCTAAGGGACTATATCCAGCTAAATGTAGAACCCCTGTTTTTATACCATTAAATCTCGGACACAGGCCTGGGTGAGACTACCCCTAGGGGTGATGGGCAGGATTAACCTAGTGAAAATGATCCTACTACCCAAAATCTTATACACAATTTGGCATGCCCCATTGTACATACCGCTGAAAGTATTTAAGCAAATGGAAGCAATCCTGAACTCCATTTGTGTGGGGATCGGGAAGACATAAATTGGCTTGGCATATTCTTAAGAATCACACCCTGGAGGGTGGGTGCTCCCTCCCAGACATACAGGATTACTATGTAGCGTCCCAGCTCTCTCACATGTACTTTTACAACACCTCGGAGTCACAGAGGTATAGGGCATTAGTTTGTAATAAAACCGGCAGCCCCTTCCACACTCCCACACAGGCGATATTTAGAAAGGGTCGTGGAGGGTGTAGGTCATCCCGGTTGAGGCGGAGATACTAACTCACCACCAGAAGATATGGGCCATTGCCCTCAAGAAGCAGGGCAGGTCCCATTTCCACTCCCACACCCTGCTGTGGAACAATGACTGCCTACCTGAATTGGACACGGTGCCAGACGCACAGTTATGGGCAGCGTATGGGTAAAGTTCTTAGCACAGGTTCTAACGGTGGCCGGAATTAAGCCTTTTTCAGTATTAAAGGAAGAGTTTTCACTCCCACAGCAATTCCTGTTTAGATATTTACAGCTTAGGCACGCAATTGGAAAACAGCTAACCACTCTCACAGTGGATCTACACAGCCTATACAGGTATTAAGTATTATATTTGGTCAGAATCATCCAATCTGTACTACGCTCTCCTCCATAGGAAGAAGGAGAGTGTCACAGACACTT